>VMBQ01003183.1:7783-86749 GCA_007657795.1 Dreissena rostriformis
TATATTATATGTTCTTGAAGTACATAATTGTAAGATTGTATATATATATATATATATATATATATAATTCTCAAAATATATAGAAAATAATAAATATGCTATATAATCGTTTTTGTAATCAATTATAAAAACACTGCTAACGAGGATTACGATATAGTTAAGAAGTTTGTAATTATAATTGCAATTAATTGTATGAACAGGTCTTTTCATTCTTTCTGCGAATACGACTGTCTATTGAAATACGGCAGTATTTGAAATCTGATTATTGTTTTGGTCCAAATAAGCTTAAACTTAACTGCATTACTTTCCTTAAATATGAAATAACCTGTGCGGTGATTTATCTGTACTAAAATGGAATGCAATATCTACTTAAAATAATATAACGTTTAACCTCGTAGTTATAGAACATGCAATGTTGATTATGAATAGAACTTTTTTTTAAATGTTAATTCAATACATAAATATATTTCGATAACAAATATATTTAAATGTAAACTTACGCCAATCAAATAAGTCCGACTCCGTCGGTTTCACGTACTGAACTGTAATCGGTTAACTATTGCTATAAAACACGTTGAAGTGACACCAGAGAACAGCCTTGTTTGTTTATCTTTTAAAACGTATACACACCTTTGAGTAAAGCTCAATAAAACTATCAAATACGCTTTACGACTATTGATTAAAGGCTGACTACAGAGCCCTTAATAAATAAGATTTGATTTTAGTGTTATACTTTAAATTAAATTCAGTAATTGACCAAATAAGTATTACAAATGCGACGTTCAAAGATTGTGATATTTACAAAAGTGTTAACTCTTATATACATATTACACATAGTTTAAAATTCATGAAAACAAGATGATATTTAATAAACTGCTTTAAATAATATGCATAAATAAACTGCTTGAAATTACACTATTGCTACATTATCACACTACATGGGTAAGCCTTTTCAACGCATTACTTTAGATCCAGTTTAAACTGTGTTTATAGACGCTTTTAAGCTATTTATAACTTTTTGTTGTAGTTGAAGAACGAAAGAAACTAACTCCTTTTTTCACTTCCAGATCCCACTCGATAACAAGCACGTATATGTAAATAACAAGATGGTTCCATTGTGCATTATTGAAGCATATCGGTAAGAGCATCAGCCTCTCACGCGGAGAACCCGGCTTCAAACGCCATACTTCAATTTATTCTTAGGTATTTCAAGTTGTAGAGACATCTATCAATAAATGAATTTATTACAAATTATATTATTATAAAAATAAAATCAAACATTAACGTTCCAAAATCACAATAATCCAACCACTTACCAAAAAGTCAGTCAATTTTAAGAAAGCTTTCCTTATATAATAATTATGTTATTAAACGATGCTTCTTTTAGTACAATTGATGAGTATAAATGTTTTGTGATTGCCAACAAGTGTTTTGGCGTCACCATAATTTGCAATCGCCTTACCCTCTGTGACATGGTAGCTTTAACGTGAAAGCCATATGTAATTAAAGATCGTGATGTTTTCCAAGCCTGTCAATATTCACATAGTTTTACTTCAGTGGATATCAAACTTCCAAAAGTTTAAGAAGTCAGATAATACCATGTACAAATGTAAAATATCGAAATTCAAGCGCACCAATGTTTTTTTTGTGACGTGTTCTTTGAAGCATTCGCAGTGTCTTTAATATTTTGGCTATCAAGTTCCTTTGATTTCGCAATTTTGCGACTAATAACAAAAACACAAGGAGCATGTATATTACAAAATATGGAAGCTACAACTAAAATATGTTTCATTAGTATCAGGATAAAAAAATATGTAACGGATTTATTTAGATAGTTAAGATATTGTTGTTTATATATAATATTGATTAAATAATAAATATTATTCTTTATTTCCTGTTTTACCATATTATTATTTTATTATAATGTATTAATTAAACATTATATTTAATATACATGTTTATCCAAATAAGTGTCGATTTAAATGCGTTCATTACATATTTGTTAATGGTGTTTCATAACAAGAAACAAGAAAAACTTGATTTGCTATTGACTCGGGTTTCAGTCACCAGACAATTAGTCCCGAAATAACATGCCATTAATAAATACGGAATATCTGTACTTACGACTGCACGCCGTTGTAAGCTCCAAATTTGTTTATAGCAATCGGTGTAAGCCCTTGAATTTAAGTCGCTCATAAATATAATAAAGAATGTTTAACTTCCTTGTTTGTGATCACGACAGACACTTTAGACGCTTAATACGCTCCACACTGTTTTGAATATCAGCGTTTTGTGCTTTCAAGCATGGCACATGTATTGATTTGACCAAATATTTAAAAGAAAAGTATTACACATTTTATAGACCCAATACCAAAACTGTGAACTGATACATGTTGGCAAATTGACAATGATGAGAAGAACAAATCGTAAATATACTAACCATGCAGTTTAAACACGGTAAACGCTTGAATATTTAAACTATTTTACTTCTGTTAAACATACCCCGATTAAATGTCCGACATGACAAGCTTTTTCTACTTCAACCTTAACCGCACGAAAAGTTTATTTTCCGTGAAGTATTGTACTGTTTAATGCTTAAGCATACTTCATCACGACATGACATCGGAGGCATCTGTTTTTCTCATCTGATAATTACATTCTTAAGTCTCATTACTGTTGACCGCGTTTTAGAGGGACTTGTTTACAGCTATTAATAAAGGTTATCTGTAAATGCCTTAAACTGATTTTAAAAACGGAACTGAATAGCAATATTTACTTATTATAAACATGAATAAAAAATTAACAGTAAGCAAATAAGCGAAACTGAAATAATAGCATTCCTTCCTGGGTAAAAAACTAAAATTAACAACAAAACGTTTTCAAGAAGTATCTACGTTCTAACAGAGTTTTACTCACTAGTGTATATTGAGTTGATGTGTTAGGCCGAAGACCAAAAACAAGTTGGAAAATTATAATTCCGACAATCTGTAAGGAGCACTTTCAATAGCTTATGGTCATGTATAAACTCAAAAAAAGATTAATTTAGAACTCGTTATCAGGATTCTCTTTACCACGATATATAATCTCGTAGCCCCCCCCCCTGATAGTAGAATTCTATTATGTTATGGTTTAGTCATTTATATTTAATTCTATTCAACGGAAGAAAATGCACAACATGTGATCGAATCATGTTTCCATTTCAACAATAGTTAACAAGGATAACTATTTGTTTTGCTTTATGTTGTCGGTTGTATTTAATGATTCAATAATTTGTATAACATCGGAAGCAGGAAAAATATCCCCAACAATATTGTGTTTAAAGGCCTGACATATTTTTGATGTTGTCGTTCACCAAATTTCATGACGAACACTGAAATTGTAGCGTTCAGAGATGTGTATTGTATTGTATAAATGACCACCAAACATGTATCATATTAAGAACAGAACAGAACAGACAATTTATCAGACTTATACATGAGTACATCGTCTTTTATGCATATAATCATAAATAAAGTAATGTCACGTGTCAGTTTACTATAGTAGGTAACTAAATAAATAAAACAANAATTCAAACAAAATAAGAACAGAGAACAACAATGATTATGAAAAGAAAAAACATAATAATTGTAAAGGCAGTAAGGACACACCATTACATTTCATTTACAATGTCATCTATGTATATATATAGACGCAACAAAAGAATCAATTTATTGACAGAACAATTAAGGCTTTAGATCATATTGCTTACATTTTTAAAGTAAAATATTCATAGCCTTAAGGGCTTTTCCAAACAAATGTTCTTGATTTAAAGTGAAACTACTAGTGTAATTAAAAACAGTGGCGAGATAATTAAAATTGTCGACGATTTCTATATTTTGGCCATTATATGTCCATTTTTCATCTTGTCGAATTTTACCCCTTTTGCGAAAAATCATTACTTTTGTTTTTTAAGTGTTCACATTAGGTCCACAAGAATTACAATACAGATACAGGTTAGCTAAGTGGTTCTGTAATTCTTCTGGGGATTTACCTAAAATAGTCATGTCATCCGCAGGTTATGTCGTCTATGTTTAAGCCAGACAATGTGCTGTCTTGTAAAAACAGTTCCAAATCTTCTACAAACAGTGAACAAAGAATCGGAGACATTACCTTCCCTTGTTTAAGACCGACAGCATAACTAAAGTATTCTGAATATGATGAACACGACTTAACACAAGACTTAACATTTTTATACATACTCTTAATTATTCTCAATATGTTAACTTTTACATCGGATTTATACATTTTACCCATAATGCATTACGATATATGCTATCAAAACATTTAAGCAAATCAACGTATACAACACACAAACTTTTGTTTTCATTTTAAAAATGCTGCACAACAGACATCAAGATATACAAAGCATCAACAGTTGAACATCCTTTTCGAAACCCAAGTTATGCATCTAGAATTTCAGCATTTTCTTCACAAAACAGTTCGATGCGTTTGTTTAAAATGGTTGTAAACAACTTAGAAAAACAACTAACAAGTGTTATCCCTCTAAAATTACTAACATCATCAACATAGACTGTTTATGCAGAGGAATTATAACTCCTTGTGTCCACTGATCGGGGAAATAGCCAGAAACTAAAATGTTATTAAAAATATCACACACATGATTTGATACAATATCAATACTTTCAAGAAAACATTCATTCATAATAAAATCGCTACCAGCCGCTTTATTATGTTTAAAGCGTTTAACTGCATTCATAACTTCATCTACCGTTATCGGCTGATCAAGTTCTGGAAAAGTACAATTGTCTTAATCATTAAAATCATTAGCTTCTGCATTATTACTATCAGAAGTTGTATTACTAAAATTTTCAAAATAATCATTGAATGCATTTATTGAAATGTTATTTCTATTTATTTTGTTCGTATATTTAAAATATTTCCCAAATTCATTAGGCTTTTTCCTTGTTAAACTTTCAATTTCTCTCATTTTTCGTTTAAATGCATCCCTTTTCTTTTTGTTAATTAACTGCTAATACTTGCTGTTCTTTTCACACAACGGGATTCTCGTGAAATCAGACTTATTCAAATTAAAACATCGTAAAGCGTCGTTTTTATTAATTTCGAGCAGTTACACATTCGTTATCAAACCAATCAGTATGTTTTATACAACTGTAAACATAGAACGTGGGTTTATTATTGTAAACACGAGATTTTAAAAACAACGGGTCCGCAACATTTCGGATAGAATAAGTGAATTGTTCTATAGCCACGTTATTGACAGTTGAGTAGAACAATCAATATTTTCAACAATATCCGTCAATACTGGAAGTCGAGAGATAATTAAGTAACACTATTTTAAACTTATCCATCTACATTAATGTGAGTGAATAGACTCATCACACAAACGACAGAACACAATACACACAACCCAACATTAAAGTCTCATAAATCATTTATTCATTTATTTTGTAACATTTATTATATGCCTTACATGCCATGAGATATGTTGTGTTTTGTTGAGCTTATAACATAGAAAGGATATAACTCGTACACTCAAAATGAGGTAAATGCTGTATTCCAAGTGACTTTGAGAGTATACTTATAGGACAGTTTTGTAATGAGTTTTCAAGTGTATCGAGTGCTTTTGTCATGTTTAAATGTGTTATTGTTGCACAATCGGTCACTGTACATAAAGTTTCCGGTAGTGCTGATACAATTTATTTACTGCAGATGCAACTACAGTGTATCTGTTTTATTTGCAACTGTTCGTAGGCACTGTTGACATTTCTTACCACATACAATTTGTTTCAAGTGTTCTAAAAAGATAAAGCTAATAAAACACAATAAAAACACTCAAGCTTTGTATAAATTTAACTTTTGTGTTTTGACTGTTTACATTATGACAACACCCATTTGAATTGCCACATAACCACTTCGTTATACATTACATATGTGCATAAGGTGTACACGTATACATGTTAATGAATACTAATCGAAGAGTGTCCTTATAACATGATATAATTTGTTTTTATAAACATCACTCTAAGTTTATTATATAAATTACTGTTCATTGTTACAAAATATTTTTTCGTACAATAAATTACAATCAGTTCTCATCTCTATTGACCTGAAATCTGACAAATATTAACAAATACATTGTTATTGTTTAGGCATCAGTGACGCTTAACAAATATGTTTTTTTATGTTGAACCAATGATTTGTTTTGTATTAAAAGTATTCAATATAAATCAAAATATTATATAACATCCATAAAGTGTTACCACGTATGACGATGAACATATTATTTTTATCGAAAGACTTAGACAATTAATATGCCACTTTGAGCAAGACCATTCTATCAGATATTGCGTTAAATGTATACTAACAAAACTAATCACTGTCCACGTCCACTTTTCGATACCCGTCATTCGTACGAATTGAGTCGCATTATGTTCATGGCAATTATTTGAGGCTTCTTTTAATTTAACGTTAACGTCGCAAGAAAATACGTCAATACAAACACACATACCGATTGCTCCTGAAACCCCACCCCCTATTGTCGAGCATGAGACCGCATTCTTGATATCATCGCTAATTGACTCAGCAGCAAAAAATTAAACATCAAAACATAGTTAACTGAACAGCCTTTTAAGCCAAACTCTTTCTCAGTTATTATCTTACCGAATCCTTAACCCCCATCCAGTCCATCCCAAGTGGTAATAATTCAACTAGTGTAAGCAAACAATCTGCATGCTATCACCGTAGCAGTGGCTTCAATGACTTAACATAATGCAACAATGTGTAAACATAGACATTTTGTTAACTTGACATATATTATAAGACGATGTTTAATATTTTTAGTATATGTTGTGTAACGGTTCTTTAGGTGTCTATAAAAACCAGTCCATACAATCATCCTCTGAATATCTACAGTCAGACAGGCATCGTCCTTTTAGGAGAGGACATCGGGTTTCTTCTTGCTTTCCACTAATTGCATGATGTGTAAGACACGTTGTATCATATGCCTGTCGACAATAGTTGGATATGCACATGAACCATTTAAATTTCACGATAAATTAACTCAATTATAACTACACGTCAGAGAGCAAACATGTACATATATGATTGCGGAAGACCAAGTGAAACATATTTCTTCGATCTGCTAACATACTGAACAAATAGCTATGCGTGTCACTCATTTTCACATTGACCGGTTGATTTTCATGCAGTGTCCTTTATTACAGAATTTAAAATGAGTTGTTGATTTTATACAAAAATAAAACAATTATGTTAGGAATTTAACTATTAAAATACCTCGATACGACACATGTGTTCAACGTTTTACCATTCTAAAGTACTATTTGTCGTACTAGTGCGCATGCGTAAAGCGGTACTTCATGTACGTTTTATTCATAACGACTTAACGTTTACTACTGATTTTACTTGCTCGCTTAAATTGTTCCCTTTAACCAGTTTTCATAATAATAAACGTTCATATTTTAATTGGCGTTTATTAAAACGATATATGTGTGACAAAAGAACATTTAATGCATTCTTTAGAAAAATCTTATTACACAAACAAAATACAATATTTTTCGTCGATATGCCCCGTTTATTTCAAAGGTCACGCAAGAAGCATATTTTCGAAAAGGTTGGTACCGACGATGTGCAGCATCTGAGGACGGAATATAAATCCCAACACTGTATGCAATTATGCAAAAACATAATCAAGTTCTTACTTACGAATAATGAGTTAAATCATCCTAGATATTTTATCAAACATTCAATACGTAGTGCTATTCTCCACCGCATCTACGTATAAAATAGCTCACTTTATCAACGATCTGTTTGCATTTACCATTTATTATAAACGGAAATACGATTGTTTCTTGACAAGCAGCATGTTTGTTTCCGGCAAACATCCGGTAATATTCGTATGTATGTATCAGGCTCGTGTTAGGATATGAAATTGTAACAACAATAAAAACGAGTAGTCGTTGTTTTGTGCGTAGATTCAGTTGAACATCATACAGTCTAAGCATTATCTGAATACATTTTGGACAACATAATTTATTCAGATATTGCATAGGCTGAAAAACGTAGGTCGAACGCCTGATCAAACAATCTGCATCAATCAACTTAATAATGATAATCTTGTCCAGAGTTTTTCTATTCCAAAGGTCGCTTACACAATATTGAGAGGAATGTTAGAAGATTCAGTGAATTTTTGAGTGATTTGTTAATGCAGGTTGTCGCCGATTCTCCAAAGCATCCTGTCATGTATTGTGCTGATCTATTGGTCACGATAGCAGCGTCATGTCTGTTTAAGCCGTGATCCCAATTTTATTGCAGCCGCGGGTATTTTTCTTAACAGTCACAGTTCATTAAAAAAAAATGAAGCTATTATGTTTTTCGAAAATAATGCAACCCAATTTATTGGAACCGCTGCCGCGTTTCATTCGGCATTAATAAACACACAGATGCAGAGGAAACAGTGATAAATCAGCTGAGAGGAAATATTTATAGGTGCAGATAAAATATTATGATTGATCAAGAAACTGAGGATTTTACCCATTCTTGTGCTAGACATTCCATTAACAAAACCTACAAATACAATACTGTTGTAATAATTCACACACATAATGAAAAAAACACACACAACGAGACAATAAATCACACTGTGAACTTGATTTCTGACGTCCCTCGTAAATAGCAAAACATATTCCAGATGAAAAGAAAAGAGCATTACTTTAATTCATTTTCAGTGCACACTTGACGCACAAGAAGCAACAAACAAAGCAATGCAATTGAATTGAAGGAAACACAACGTATATCTCATTTAACCCAATCCGTAATCATAAGTATCAACAGCAATTTTAAATATATCTGCTAGAATGTTTGTTTCGAATATCACGAAAAAGACTAGTTTAAAGAAGGTTTAACCCACTATGTGGTTTTCCACTCAGTGCATATCTATAAAATATTCTTTCAGCTGACATAGCATGGTTTACTGCACTTATACGAGCTGCACACGACACACCTTCTCAAAAAGGTGACATGTTTCTAATCCTCTTAAACCTGGTCAAATTATAGATTAGACAAGCCATATTGTGTTAAGAAAATGCAATATTATTTACATGTAACCTTTAAGTTTGACATTGACATTGAAGATAACAACGCGTTCTTAACAGCGACAAACCCTCTTAAAACTGTTTAAATACGCGCCAAGTTATTACGGAACAATTAAAGTCCGGACAAGAATAGACATTTGCTTAGCATTGACCGTTCCAAGGCGGTGACCCCAGCTTTATTCTACTATGTGTATATGTTGTTTCGTTTTGTGCCGTACTGTACCGTTTTGGCAATTGGTTCCTTGCCATAAATAAAGAACCACGAAGGTGTGTATGATAGAAATGCAATACTGCTGCAGATTCTGGAGTTTCACTTCGTTATAATGTATCCCTTATGATAAACGCATCGACCTTGTTTTTAAATTAGTGAATGATAGCTTTAAAACAATAAAAGCGAGACACATAATAGACACAATAAGACAAACATATTAATACAAGCATGATTTTTCTTTATGACTCCGCATCTATGTAATGACAAAATAAATCGTAAATACATTTAACTACCATGCAGAACAAAACAAGGTATGCATCCGTTGTATACAAACCAGTATTAAATGACCTGTGTAAAGAAACTCTAAGCATGATCGGAAATGTTCAACGTTGCGTCATGAACAAGGTACTGATAGCGTAAAGTGGTAAACATTTGAATCTATCCATCACGTGTTACCTACATTCCAAATAGTTCTTTATTTATGTTAGTCATGTCAATGCTCGTAAATTGTATTACATAAATAATATATGTGCGTATTGTACACTGTGTACTAAAAGTTTGTTTAGCTATAATAAATTAGAATCGCTGAGAAAACATTTCTTTGTTCTGTGCATTAGGCTTACAATGTGTTCTTAGGGATAATATAGTGGCGTTTAGTTGAAGGTCGACATGTATGACAGACATCTAAAAGTTGTACAATGAAGCACGTTTTCTATGAACATTCATGGGAAATGATTTAACGACCGAATAATGGAGTGTTTAATGTTTACATGAGTTTTAAAGTTTTGATATGAAGTACGGTAATACACTTTAAGAAAAAAAAAACTTAATATTTCTGTTAACATCTTGCAAAGTCAATACGATCAGATACATTAAAATGGTGGATTGTAGTTTTCTCTTCTTATTTATTTGAAGAAGTAATTGCAAATGACAAATGTTCAATTGATTGCGTAATCTCATGTATTACTCAATTGTTAATTAAATATACACTGTCATAATCACTCGGTATTGTAATTCCAACTAATAACTTATTCACTGACATATTTAATTTTTTTTAAAGAGTTGCCTGAAGACAAAACTTTTCCATTTTAAATTATTTTAAATAAGATGAGTTTAGATCATCAGATACTGTGGACATGGGGACTTTTATTGATGGACACAATTTATTAATTATATTACCAGATTGAAAAACTAACAGGCAGGATATCATACTTAGTCCTAATATCCAGAGATGCTCCTAGTTTTTTCTTCTTTAAAAAGCAATCATGTTATTTTATAGAATAAGTGTTATCTTACCTTAACCTAAGTTGTAATATCAGAACCAAAACTTAAACTACCATAATGAAGTGACACAAATGATAATGGAATTGGGATTTTTAAATTAACTGTTCTTATGTTCTTTGTAAACCCCAATTTATACTTTGTCAAAACATTTAAATAGATAGCACACGCAAAAATCCGTTACCCTGTACCTGCGCTATACATGGATTTCATAAACAGATAGAAATCAATTTATTTAGAATTAATTTTAGTTTAGTGCATTATTACAGATGTGTTGTCGCTCTTCACAATATTTAAGGATATAGTTAAAGTACTAACGACGATGACATGTATTTTAATAGCTTTGTTTGTAATCTGTGTTTTTTTTTTATCAATAAAATTGAACATCGATCACCAATGCTTTTGGATTTGTATTCGATCTTAGAAAACAAAATAAAGCACAATGTAGATGGTGGAAAAAGTGTAGATGCTGAAGACGGTGGTGGTGCTGGGGATGATAATAATTATGCTGATGGTTGTTTGTTTTATTAAAAAAAAAATCAATAATTGTCATCAACAGAGCAAGGCTGTCGTCTGAGTTGGTGTCTGTTCTTGGCTTTAACAACTGTGAAGTTGGCAAAAAAAAGTTACCTTCGAGACAAGCAGAGATACGGTTTATTATGGTCCATCGACTGTGTTTCTTTTTTGAGCGGAAAATGAAACTTGGCCTTTTAAGGTTCAAAATGTCTTCAGTAAAAAAACGCTTTTACCAATTACTGCTTAATTACTATAGATAAGATTTTGAGAGACTTAACCTATACAATATTTACTTTCTTTTTAAACATCATTCGGTCCTCATCTATAACCATTCATTAAGTCATGCCGCCTTTTACAAAATCACTCCTTAGAGATGTTTCTATTCCCTGCGCTAAGACGTGCAGTATAATGTTATACATTAAGTGATCTTTGATTGCATGCTTATGAGGCCAAACACACCGTATTAAACCATCCCTACAACGTTCAAGCCCCCCCCCCTGTGCTTAAATTTGTTTAGTTAAAATAAGTTCATCTTTTTTCCTTAACAGAGCTCTTACAAATGCGGTTTTGGCAATAAAATAGTCACCACAATTAAATTAAGTTAAGACAAGCAGAGAAAAGGAATGTGATGGTCCATCGACAGTGTTTCTTGAAGCTGGTAGTTGTTAATATTACGGCAAAATCTCTAAACGTACAATCTACTTCATGAAAAAGAATCGACACGTTTCTGTATGTCTATTTTGAGTGGAAAATGAGATCTTGTCTTCAAACTGTCGACAGTTAAAAATCACATTTGGACCAATCATTGTTTAATTACTACCGATATTATTCTGAGAGCCTAAAATCTGGTTTTACATTTTATTCAAGCATCATTTTGGCTTTGTTTATGGCCTATGATTTCAAAACTAACCATATTGGATCATAATTACACCCTTCCAACCCCATGTGCTTTAAATTGTTCCAGGTTTAAATCAAGTTGGAAAACAGTAACCATATTTGAAAATTAGAACGAATTCTAAATTCGGATACAGTTTTAAAAAGAGAGGATACGTTATGGCAATCTTCCAAATTCCAAACTCTCTCTATGTGTAAGAATACATGTAGCCAAGTAAGTGAATTAATATTTTTAGCCACAAATAAAGTATCCCTGTAAAATCATAGTTCGCATAGTGTAAAGCTCTATCTTAGTAGCATAATGGATAAATCTGCTTTTAATGGTTGCTGATTTCTACCGCATCGTTCTTGCGATTTGGCGGTTAAAGGGTCGATAGCACATAACCATGCAGGAACAACACATATACCTGCCGAAATAGATGCGTTTTAAGTGTAAAGTTCAAGTTCAGCCTCAACAAAAAATTGCATTATATATTTAATAAATATGATCATTACATTTCTTCATCTTAATCGCACTTAACACCGTGAATAAAGGACTACCGGAGTGTTGAAGGGAGACTACCCAGAAATATGTTCCTCCAATAAGTTTCAGCGGTTACTGTTTCAACAGTAAGCTCGTTTACACGAGTCTTATCGCGGTTACAGGCCTTTCCAAAAACTAGGCGACCAGACTTGGAAATAACCGCCCTTAATTACAAATATATAATAACTTACATTTAATATTTAACGTCCTGTGAGTTTTTCTCCGCCATTCATGTTAGGTATGTGACCTTGGATCGCGTAAGACAAGTTTAATTTATTTTTTAATAACTAATGTTCTGATTAGAAATAAACAATTACTTGACTTATGCTTTTAACTTATACATTTATTTTTAAACCATATGATGTCGAACGCGTAATTTTTATTCAGGCTTTCAAAATACGAAAGAAGCTCATGTGCAAGTCTAGTATTGAGACTTGAACTAACAAAACATTATTAACTATCGGTCTGACGTTATGAGTCATCAATAGTCGAAAGTCACAAACCACAGAGTCTTATCAACACGCGTTTGGAATTATACCTCTGATCTGATTCAATTGCGTTATGCGGATAACGGTGAGGACTTTCATGGCGTGCATAGGTACGAATACAAATATTGAGTGACATAAAAGAAAGAAGCTCCGTATTATTTTTAAGCAAACCATTTCATAAATCAAAATGTCTGAACACATGTTAGGCAATGTACATGTTTGCGCTGATAAATCGTAGTTGCCGAATGGATTGTCATCAATATGAGTATGTGCATACAATGTGTGTATTATACGAAATAAGACATTTTCGATTGTGCTACCATGAAAATAAAAGGTTGCCATACAAGTACATACAAATTAAGAAATACAGATTCAGTCATTTCAGTCAATGGATTAAAACCCCTTTGTCATTTGAACTTTGACACATTCAACTTAATATGTGCGTGTCAGACAATAGGACGTGTTTTAATTCATGAAGACGTAAACTACATGATATAAAGACACGTTTTATTACACTGACACAATCAATAGATTCCAAATCAATTAGTATCGTGCAAAATGTTGTCACTTGTCATGTTAACTAAAGGAAAACTTAAAGTGTCCCAGTTTTTACATTCAAGTTAATGCGAGGCGTGTATTCAACGACCACATGTACGCTGCTTTCTCACAATTTTAAAAGCGGTTGTACAATACATTCATCATTGTAGATATATGTTATTTTCATACAAATTGAATACAACATTTATATAATTTTGGCATAACCCTGTTTTCATTTAATATAATTCAATGCATCTTAAATTGATAAAACAGTAATAAAAGTAATGATGTCACTGAAATTTAGATGAGTTTTGTTCAAAATGATTGTTATGAACTAAATATACACAGCAGATGCGTGGTAAGAATGATGATCACGCGGAGTACAAATCGGTTGTTTGACTTGCATCGGTCTGATGTCCATATTATAAACTTATCCTAGACAATTGCCCTTTTTTAACACAATAGCTAGTTTTTAATTCGAGTAATGAAACATGTGATGTCATAACGTTGACTAGCTATATTCAATTTGCAATGACTTATGCGAATGATTAACAACTTATCGTTTGTCTTTAATAGTTTGCATTGTTATTTTCGGTATATCAAACCAATGGAGTACTTATTATTATATCTTAAAGGATTGCTTTAAACATTGGTCTTGTTTTTGTGAAGTTTTAAACACTGATTTTATGATTAAAAATTGGCAGTGGAAACCTATCGCGGGAGAGGTAAAATACGAATAGAAGAACACTCGTTATGAATGAAATGCACTTCAAAACACCCCTTTTGCACATGGGCATAATTGATAAGGGCACTGTGTTGTAAAATTCGCATTGACACGCGCGATATGTGCAGGAGTAAATTCAGATCCCAATGGGAACGTGTATCGAAAAAAAATTTAAACCGTATTTATGCAACGCTACGATCATAAATAATTAAATATATAAGTGCTTCTGAATAAAGGAATGTGCGAATAAAAGATATATAGTTTGGTATAATGCGTGTCAACATATGTAGAGGTTTAAATATATTCAAAACGGAATGAAAATAGAATCAAGGATACGTCTCACCGATTTGATTTAAGGCATATACACAATGCATTATTTGTGTAAATATATCTAATTAAATCCATTCAGTAAAAAGACCTTTCAGATTCAAGATCAATCGAGAATGCATTTTTTAATATTAAACATGTATAGTGATTTTTAATAAAGTTTATTCAATATTCAATATACATACAGTCCAAGAGTATACATGATATACAAATGATTTATAATAGAAATATGATAAATGATATATAAAGCAAGTAAATACATACGATGATCATCTTTACAAAACAATTAATTGTAAGAAAATAACAATATGTCATAATACATTTTCAAAATAATAATAATTATGAAATTCTCATAAGTAATATATATTATAATATTATATAATACAAAAATATAAGTACATTACTATCTGTTTGCATCAGTTATTCTAGACTTAACTTACACAAGAAACAATGTTTACAAATGCCTCATTTACAATACAGGAGAATTCATGCACCATATAACTGAACATAAAACTGAGTGAATCTGGGGTGATCGCCATGGAAAAATCAATGCATGCATTGGGGTTTAAATATAGGATCTGACATGGGTTGTAATATCATGCCATATTTTATTAAACGAGTTCAGGAATTTTGTTAGTAAGCGAGCCTTTGGCGAGCTTACTAACGAATTTCCTGGACGAGTTTTATAAAATATGGTATGAAATGACAACGAGTGTCAGATCTTTTTTATCACATGCTTTTAAACTAAATAAAAAACATCTTAATTGACCAAACAAATGCTGATAGATCTAAAAGTTGTTTACTATCGTGACGTCATTTCATGTCGACGACATCATTTCACCAAAATAAAGCCATGCGATTGGTGAGTGATTGATTCTGTAGCCGATGAAAACGCTTAAAAATGTTGTATTACACATGTGTTATATAAAAAATACGTAATGTTTACATTGAAAACAAGGTATAACATGTGATAAAAACAGTTAAGCTTTGCGCAGAAACCACAGAAACACTATAAATAGTTTATTATGATTCCATTTAAACTCAAAAGTACTCGCACATTGGTTTGACAACTGGCTGAACAGACAACAAAACTGAATGAAGAAAGCGTCACTTTGCATTTTCTAAAAGTCGATATTGCAATCTCTGCTTTAAATTAATAAGACATACACTATTCTTATAGCATTTTGACTGTAGGTAAAAAGCAGTTTGTGATAACAAATGAAATGTATGTTGTTTTTAATCAGAAATAATGCATATTTGCGGTGTATGAATATCTTAATGCCTTGTTAAATGAACTTAGTAATAATTTAACTCCAAAAGCAGTATCAGGATAATGTTCAGCATGTTCCTGTTATCGTCCTCAATAGTATACGATATATAAATTAAATAACCAAATTAAAATATTTGTGAAATGATTGAAAGTGGTGTAAAAAAAAATGAAAGATCAAATCTAAGTGTTAGGGACATAAAACCATAACAAATACTAGCTAAACCTCACGCTAAGCCCAGCAACAATCACTTAAAACAAGATAAAACAAGACAACACATATACTATAAAACATGCACAAATTCAATGAAAAATGATTGATGCTGGGAACAACGCCTTCATAAGGTCCAAACATAAGCTTATTGGGGGAATTAAACCTACCGGTTTTATGACCAGTCTAACCTAACACTTAGTCCAGCACTAATGACATAACATACACGTGTTGTCCTAAATATTTGGAAGAAGTCGGAATTATTTTTCCAAAATGTAACATTGCACACACTGGCTGTGTATTTTTATTATTTACACATAGGACGTTCAAGTCTAGCGGTAAAATACATGCTTATAGAAATCTCAGTTATTTCCTTTGCTGACAGAAAATAAAGCTTTCATTAATCGTGTGATTCCAAAACTCAATGTACAACAATAATGATCAAGTATCGTTGCTGTCAGTAAATCATTAAAACTTGTATGGAGTACGTTTTAACAATGTTACTATGCATAAAGAAAAGGATATATGTTTCTTAATTATACAATTATTATGTTCGCGTTGTACTTACAGAAGAAGCATTACGATCCAAGCATAATGAAAGCATTTAGCTCTCTTTTTTTGTTATTGCTCCTCTGCTAACAGCCTGTAAAGACCGAAATATGACAACATTGATAATCACACAATGACAAACAAAACTTTGCAAAGCGCTCTATTAAAACATGCCAAAAAAGGAAATAATGTCGATGACTAAAACATACACACACGTTACACATTTTCAACAAAATATATCGTTGGCTAGAAAGTGTGGAAAACGTCTTTGAACTTAACAAGAATCGATAAACATTCGAATTTACATAAACAGCTTTTCAATACTAACACGGCTTATCATCATTAAATACGGCATCATATTACAAAAAAATAAAATAAAGAAAATAAAGTGGTAAAAGTAAAATAATTATTCATTAAATGTTCATAAATATTTGCTTTGTGTTTCTTAATTGTTGGTTAGGGCGCTGTAGTGTTTACTTCTAATTGAAATGCGATACTGCTGTACGACGTGTATCAAACCATTTTCTGTGTTGTATATTTGTTATTTAACGATATGGATTATTTGATGTATCTGTATATTTCGGGGAAAAAACATCAATATGCCACATGCAGTTATAAATATAAATGAAGATTCATAAGTTGAGTTTGCAATATTTGTACATGAATTATATAACATAAACAATGAAATATAGAATAAATACATACTATATTATAAAGTTACAGTGCAGATGTTAACAAATGAAACCATCAAATGTGTGTATACATAAAAATGTTTATTTTTTAACTTGTAAAGATCTAGAAAATATATGGTGACACACAAGACGTGAAGATATATCGGCTTGTATGACACTAGAAATACGCTATCTATATTTATGTTTGTGATGTCTTTTTTATCACTTCCATACTGTAAGGCATGTCTCACACACGGAACCTTTCTGTAATAGCGATGTTCTGGATATACCTGACACAATGACATGTACGAACAGTATATATATGATGTGATCCCTGCTGTCGATGTTCAGCTCGCTTTAAAAAGACACAATACACAATATTACCATTTAGTCCTTACCTAATACGTGTTTCTACAAATAAACTCATATGGATGTGTTACTGTAATGCTTATAGAAAATGCTGCAGGTGTTTTATTCAATAACAATTACTGATGAGAAAAATCAAATATATTTTATAACCGTTCAAAAATATTATGTCTGACCCATTTTCTTATCTAGTGCATCCCATACAATTAACCTTAATCGACTGAAACGACACACGTATGAGCACAGCGGCAAACGTTGCATTTGTTTTTCAATTTAATGTATGACTATTATCAGTGATTATATTCACTATTTTTAATTTTGTTCAAACATATTTACTTTTGTCTCAATTGTTCATAGTTATCTTATAGCGAAATTGCATGCACATGCAACGTACCATTCTCATACGTGTGTTGCTCATTTTCTGTGTTCTGGTAGTCAGCATTCGTCTCTCCACGCACGTGACTGTGCTTAGCCACTTCAGTCGGGTGAACAGTATCTGTTTATGTTGAAAAGGGTTAACAGTTATGGCAGAAGGTACTTCGTTTTCCATCTTTACATGTTAGACATATCAATGCGTTAACAGCCAAAATTAAGATGTTGCAGTTTTTAATCACCCCTTTTAATTTGCTATCCTATTTCGTGACAAAAATATGAACTGTTGACGGTAGTTATTCGATGGTAAAAATAGCAAACAGCTGTAGCGATAAACGGCTACATACCCTTTAACTGCAGGGCAGTATACGTAAGTTCTTCAGGGAGATTCACATTGTTTGCTCGTATGACAGTATCGTACATTGGACTTCTAAAATAAACACGCAATGTGTGTATTGTTCTTGTACATAAAAATACGGAAGATGTGACAAACGTGTAGTATTTATACAAAATACATGGGCAAACCTGAAACGGACATACATGCTGATTTGTGTATCGCTTGCCTAGCACTAACATCAATAACTGACGTTAGATACATCAATCATGCGGGCCCAGTGGAAATCATAGGATGGCATCAGGCGTGCACATGTGTTCATACGGTACAATAACACGAAATTTGTGTCGAATCAACAAACACGAATAATCGCGTCAGCATAACATGCAATTACTTATACAAATGTTTGAGTCTTTGTGTCGTAGCAGTAGAAATACTACTCGTTTAACGAATTATGCATTATAATTAAAGCTGTTACTCAACCACTAGAATGGACGAAAAGAGGGGTTCTTCCCCTTCAATCGATATGACTGTTTATTGACAACGTTTTAGTATCCATGTTCGCATCATTCCAGTAAACATTGCTTATTTGTAGCGCAACAAGTGAACTATACAAGGAAGAGCAGAATCCTAAGATATTACGGTTATGTCAGATTTGAGTGACGCCCAAGAACAGTCTCTGGCAGAGTACCAGCCTGTCTTCTACTACCAGAAAGTGACAACATACCAAGTCAACTTAAATAGAATGGTGCATGTCACCAGAAACTCTTCGGCCATATGAACCTACCCTTTTAGTGGGGTTAGACAGCTTATCATCTGATGATTCGGCTAAGCTATGTAACACAGGTTTATTCAATAGCCGATGGAATGTTGGATAGCTTTGCTGTCAGTATGCCCGAATGAATAAATTTAAAAAAATGGCTGATTGGAATGAAATTCCAAAACACATTCATGGAAGGGAATATCCGCCTTTTCATTCATGTTGCCAAATGACAATTACATATTTCTTAATGACAATTGTTTATTGCTTAATGACAACTCCATGTTTAATGTTTACTCGTTGTATGTTAATTCTATATTCTTGCGAGTAAATGACAAATGCATCATTTCTGTTTACGTGTTAATATGGCTATCTTCTTGTTACTTTACTATTATTATTTCAATACGTAGTAATGATAGAAAAGACATATTAATTGTAAGTTCTACTAAGCGAAATGCATAAGCACAAGGAAGCAGCTCACATGAAGTAAGCCGAATGCCGGATGCATTAAGACGAATGCATTTGCAATACTGAATTCATATACGACGGGGAACCAGAGTTTGCGGCGGTTTTCGTAAAAGGTTAACATAGGGAACCAGAGTTTTCGGCAGTTTTAGTAAAATGTTAACATTAAGAACGGTGTGGTATTATATATCTACCAGACATTCTATTGACTTTTTTCAAACTGTGTATTTGTGTCAATATTCGTTGTTGAAAAGTCAAACCAAACAATAGGTGTACATTTAACACTCTGGAAACCCTGGGGTAAGCTCGGGGTGGGGGGTAGGGTCCGGGGGGCAAATTTATGATACTGCTGCCTGTGGTTACGATGATCAAAACGTCTAACTGTTTGCTTTTTTCATTGCATATAATCATTTCCCTGTCTTTGTCTAATCAACTCGTACCTATGTTGGTAAAATGTATCTTATTTAAATTATTCATTTTACTTTCTTAATTACGAGTCAATACGGCATATAAATTCATACAAAATTAAAATGGAAAGCAACGTGACAAAATAAGTATGCTCAATTACTTTATGCACATTTGTTTCAATTTATTCTGGAATTTAATGTTTTTCTATTGTCATTTCAAATGTGTATATGCCTTATACTTTTTCTATACCATCATCAATATGTTGACCATCTTACACCTATTTCTGTATATTGGGTACGAGTTGACTTTGGATAGAACACTTGACCAAACAACAGGTTTAATTTGAACAAAATGGGTACGAGTTTACACGTTACATAGTATTTAAACCAGTATAGATAGCGTCTTCAAACGGACCCATTTTGATGAAGATTGTACTTTTATTGACTTAAATGGTAGATCGATCTTGTTTGTCTTTGCATCTATAATACGTGGCTCAGTGAAGCAGTTAAGATTTACGGTTTGTAACTCAGGGATCCTGGGTTCGATCTTCACATGGGGCGCTGATATTTTAATGGGAGTTTCCTCTGGCAAGTCTTTAGAGCCCTAGACTAGCACTGGTGAAACACATGAAGCATAAATAAGCGATTTTTTTGCCATAATATTACAGAGGATAAACACCATACAAACAAATCAAGATGATGGTAGAGTAGATATAGGATAATTGTGGAAAATTGAAGATTTGCATAAAGATATTAGTAAGATGATAAAAGCAGACAAGATCATATTTCTGTAAATTTTTTTTAGAAACTTAGATCAGAAAGAATAATTACAATGTATATTTGACTACAGTTCTTATCTCTCTAATATACCATTATACTATATTATATTGACTTATTATTGTATACTTTTAAAATATACATGAACAAATTTGCAGATATGAGCCCACAGCAAAAAACAGCTGCTGTTTTAAGGCAGGCAGCATATCTGTTGAATGTCAACCCAAGCGACATGAGTACAACAGTACCAAAACCTTCACCAGTATACCCTCTGTCAGTACAACTAATGCTGCAAGGGTAATATTTGCGCCTGACAGTTAAAGAAACAGAAGGGACATGGACATGCATACACGGAACATTGGCAGTTTCGCACTGGACACATAAGTTGTTTATTATACCGAGGTGTAATCAGGTAGGCATCATTAAAGAGGCCTGTGCTAGAAAGTTTGACCTACAGTCTATTCAAAAATAATTCTTGTTTAATGTTGAGATTTATATTGTTAAATAATATTCATACATATATAGCTTATTTTACTGTACCTTAAAGAAGTATGTAATTACTGGATACTTCCCAATTATTGTTTACAAGACCTTCATGTACTGTAAATTTGTTCTACATAGTTTATGATGATGAAACATGCTTTTAGCAGCTAACTCTAAAAGGGTACTGTATATGGGTTGAGTTACATAGTTTAGAATATTTTATACACTTTTGAATTTAAAAAATAGATTCCCAAGCTTTCCGGTCCTTTTTCCAATTAGGAAAAACATTGCTGCAATACTGAAAATCAGATTCCACAACACAGCACCAATTAGTACTAAATACAAATAAACTTGTTCATCGAGTATGGCCAGGTCCAAACTGTAAAGACTATACTGGTAACTCTGCTGAAATCAGTTATAGAAGTATGTCTTTTATATTTTTTTGCCCTTAAATCCATTCAAATAACTATCATTAGTTGTTAGTTAAACAATTGCATATACTTAACATTTCTTAATAAGGCTCAAGCTTCTGCATCAGTCAAGCTAAATAATAAAAGATTTCAACCTAAACAAGATAAATATGTTGCATTATCTTCCCTGCTGCAGGTCCCTGGCTCAGACCCATGACCACCTGTTTAATGAGCTAGACGAGACCCGGGAAAGACACCAGAACGAGGTAAACCAGCTCAACTGGAGCTACCAGCAGCTAAAGAAAACTCTTGTGGAAACAGTCTCAATGTGTCGAGTACCAGCTCCTCTTATCACCATGGCCACCCTGAGCAGAAAAGAAGAAAATGCTTCTGTGATGATGTACGGCAGTGATTGTTAGGAAAGGGCCGGGGGAATTGGTATGGGAGGGACAGGGCAATAGAAACTTTGTAGCAGAAGGAAAAAGGAATTTGGTATAGGAGAGCATTTGAAATAAGGTATAGCAGGGTGACTTTGGTAGGGGACGGCATGGTGACATGGAATTTGGTAGGGGAGATTCGCAGGGAGACAAGAGAAATTGATAGTGGGGGGCAGGGTAAATGTGATGGGAGAGATAAGAGGAACAGGAAATAAGCGGTGGTATGTGAGGGCACTGGATATTGGTAGGGTAGGTCGAGAGAAGAGGGACAAGAGGGTTTTAAAAATTGATGAACTTAGATCATAAAATGTTTGCATATTTATTATAGCCAGGTTATAAATAATGAATGGTTTTCGATGCCTATTCACGAATTGATTTTATTCGTTTGAAGTAAGTTGTCATGTTGCTTTGTTAAAATTCATATAGAAAACTTGATATTAAAGAAACATTATTAGGAGAGAAATTATTTATAATATCTGGAAGATTCGCATACAAACCTTCTACGAAGATAAATAAATACAGCCACGGCTACCACAACAACAACTATTAAAGCAGCAGCAACGCCTCCTACAATTGCAGCTGAGGGTACGGTATCTTTACTGCTTTCTTGGTTCAGAGCTATTAGAACAATCATTTTAATACCGTATTAAAACATCATATTTCATTTAAAAGATAGATAAAGTATTTAAGTTCGATTTTCTTTCCAATATATAGTTTAGGCCACACAAGCACCAAAGCACGACGCATATTACAGTCGTGCATTCACTCATGTAGGGTTCGAAATTACAAGTATGTTGTTCAAACAAAAAATCTTTATTAGACATAAATTAATAAGTTCAAAATAGAACAACAAAACCAAATATGATAACGTACGACACAATGTTACACAATTTACCTTGCATGCAATCGACTCCTGTAAATCCAGCACTGCAGCCAAAAAGGCAGTTTCCTGTTTCATTGGAACATCGGGTTTCAAAACTTGTTCGAGCACAATTTGCAGGACATGGCTTTTCACATGACGGTCCAATATAGTCAGACATACACCCAATCGTACATGTTCCATTAATATGGCATGATCCATTAATACAATTATCGCTGCACGTCAGAGAACATTTATTTCCATATTTGCTTGAAGAAGAACAGACCAAACACATTCCGCTTTCCTGTTCGCATATTGAGCAATTGCCTTTGCACTTCGACTCGCATGTTAAATTCCAAAACCCGCTCACACAACCATGTATGCAATGGCCTGTATAACTACTGCATTGACCACTAACGCACGATTCAGAACACGGCGTACAAGGTTCGTCTGATTGAGGAGAATTCAAAAAACCGTCTAGACACCCATATTCACATTCTCCGGTAGAATTATTACAATAACCTCCAATACACTTTGTAGAACATGGTGTGCATTTCCTTTGCAATTTAGGATAATATCCATTTATACACTGTGTGCACTTAACGTCGTTGCTATTTGAACCATCACATACCCGACAATTTTGATCTATTTCGGTACATTTAAATTGACACCCCGCACCATAGTTACCATTTTCGCATCCATGTGTACACTGTGTTAGCGATGTACATAATGAATTTTTGCAAGTGCTGCTACAGGGGCAACATGTTTTGTCATCTAGATTGTACGAAGTATTTGTACAGGACATGCATGGTAAAGAATCACACACATGCTTACACTGGCATGAGAATTCAGGCCTTGCAAATTCCTCTTTACACGCTGTACATGTATTTTCCTCATCACAATTCATACAGTTTTCAGGACATGTTATCTGACAAGCTGGTCCACCAAAACCTATCGCGCAACTAGAGCATGAATTAATCGAAATACATGCGTTACAATGTCTTGGACATACACTTTCACATCTTACCCCATAAAACCCATCTTTGCAGCGTTGGCATTGATTATCAGATGTACAAGCCAAACAGTTGTTAGGACAGTTTTGCTGACAGTCTTGCCCGTAATCACCTAAGTTGCACGAGGAACAATTCGACGACGATGAGCTTTTCGGACATTCATTATAACACCTTGTTCCATAAAACCCGTCTTTGCAAATTTGGCAATTAAACTGAGACGTACAGTTGAAGCAGTTTGTTGGACATTTAATCTCACATGACCATCCAAACCAGCCCGCCGGACAGCAATTGCGACCAAAGTATCCTTCTTTACAGCCATGTTTACATGTACCGTTATATTCACATGCCCTGTTATAACATCCTTCTGAACATTTAGCAATGCAGCCCGTATTGGTATCGCGATACCCGTCTACGCATTGGGTACATGTTCCATTTGTTTGACAGTGATTCACCGCACATCCTAAGCTACATGTCGTCTGACATGAATCTGAAAATATCCAGTAGAACATGCCGAAACGTAGACATGTCAAACCAGTCTTGTCTTCGGGTAACCATCAAATTTTATAATTGTGTTTAATAACTTGTAGCAAACTAGCATTTTCATGATTACGTGTATCAAGAAAATATAAATTATTACCTTGTATGAACATCGCTATCCATAGGTTAATAAAGAATACGTTCTTCATTTTGCACTCGCATGTTCTATGCTGAAATATAGCAAACATATATGTATACATCAACATAAACATAGTTGATAACTTTTTTTCAGATCTAATCGAAGACGCGTTTAAAATATGTACCGCTTCTGTACCTGTATTGGTGACCCACAAGTTTCAATGACCTTTGTATTGTGTGTCTTTACTTGTTATGACGTTCTTGTATATGATTAAGCTTTGTACGTTTGTGATGGCGTACACAATTACAGTGTATTCACATATTCGATGAATATAATTGATTGTTTTTATTTTAAATAACCGATGGGGTATGGGTAGATAGCGGGAAAAATAAGATATTTTGCTATTACCTTTTCAACATTTTCCATCAGACGCTAAAAACATTGTAAATTCTTTTAGATTGTAATTTTTAATCACTGATCATTAAATCATTATCTGTTTAATCAAAACAGAGGTGTTTTTTTAATCATCATAATCAATCGTTTGAAAACAACATATTTGTTCCGATGGGGCCTCCGTTCATATATGATTTAAGCTAAACTTAGTTTATTTATAACATATCATAGACATTAAGTATTCACGATATGATGTGTGTGATATATTCACTTTAAATTCATATAGCATACCAGTTGAATTGCATTAGCTTTTTTTGTAAAATGCTTATTACACCAAATCTGACATGAGTTGACATTTATTAAATTTCATTTAATAGCAATCGGATATTTTTGCTCTTTTCAAATATGTGTAAAGATATATAAACACATAACACAAAATGTGTTTCAACAGGCAAATTGTATATTCAATAGTAGAAAATGTAACACGATTACTAATACTACTGCTGCTACTTCTTCTACTACTACTACTCATACTGCTACTACATCTACTAATACCACTCATTTTATTAAGCAAAATAGCAAGTCAATTCAAACAACAATGTAAATGTGTGATGAAACCTACAGTTTAATACTAATTTCTAATAATTATAAGCTTAACTTCATGTGAATTGTACAATCCTACAACCGAAAGTCAGTCATGTTCTACACAGAAAGACTGTTGACTGTGGATATTGTCGAATTATTATTTTCCTGATAACATGCAAATATATTCTAGAGAGCTATTTTGTTTCCTTCTTCCTCATATTTGAATCATTGGCGTACAGTCAAACAAGAGATTACATATATCAGGACCATCACTGAGACGATGCAATCAGGTAAAAATCGTGTCAGTTTGACAAAAGTTTCTTTATATATGAATAAATACTAAAAATGAGGAATGTAACTTCCTTTTGCATTGTTTAACATTTATACCAAATTGGATTTGTGGGTAATGTAAAACGTCATGCGTACTCTTTCCAATGTCGGATTTAACAAGTTCGAAAAATACCAACATCCACTCAACATCTACTTGAATCAAAATGTTTCCTTGCTTAAAATCAAAAGCCTATATGTTTAAAATAATGAAAAAGTAAATAATACAAAAACACATCGCAAACAAGTTTTAGTGTACAACTTATATGTGGTGTCTGTGCGCGACGCAGTATGTGTTACTCACGCTGATTACTCTATTAGCATAACAGATTTTTAAACACACCAACCGCAGGATTTGACTGGTTCCTAGCCCGTAGCAAACCATGTCGCAATTACACACCACGTTATGATGGTAGATTTAAATATTATCGTAAATTTATTTGATTTAAAGTATGTTTTTTTTGTTGTTTTTTTTACAGTTTTACAGTGTACCATATATAAAAATCGAGTATGTACAAAAACACTAATTAAAAAAAAAATACAAAATCAACAAGATAGAAATCCTTCCAAATCTGGAAGGATTATACTTTAAATGCAGTGTCTTCCATTTGAAACGGGAAATTACACTGCACTAAGACTTTGCAAACACACTTTTGAAATAATAAATAAACAAATAAGAGTCATATTGATGTTGAGGTAAAGCACGCAAGTGACGCCCATCAAACTTAAAAATGTATGATTGATGTTTCATTGACCGAGACTCCGATACATACTGTGTATTACAATTTCAACGCTGTTTTTTCCCTGGGGCGTAGTCCCAAGGCCATAGCAATGATGTATACCAATTTCTGAGCCTATCCGAAATGGCTGGTTGCCAAAAACAAAATTCTCAAAACTCCGATTTATTACTTAATTCATGCGCAATAAAAGTAGTTCTTCGCAGATCTCAATAACCCGCCTTGTCAATACAGAACATCACTATATAACATGATAGTGTCATACAAAGTGTAAAATTATTATTGAACAAAATTTCTAAGCATTGGCTACGACATAGGTTTTTTTGTTTACATATTCATGCGAGAATAAGCTCCTCACTTGACGTTCTAGGCCGAAAAAATACAAGTGTTTACGTAGACAGTAAGAAGAAAAACAAATTGAGACATTTTTTGAAGACATAATATTTGGTAATTATAAACATTTTAAATTATTGTTATTTTATTTTGCGTGAACAAGACATTCAAGAAAAAAGAAAATGTAAAAAAAAAATCTTCACGATCATTCTCGGAAATAGACGTAAACACCGGATATCGTATTTCACAGCGCAGATCGAGCGCGCAAATCGAGCGCGAAACATTCTACGTGAGACAAAGTACACAATCTGTACACCTTTCTTTATCAGGGTTAGTGGATTTTCTTTTGTAAACACTTTACAAAGGATGTATGAGGGTTTTCCTGATCTGTTAATTATGTAATAGAAAGCTATTTTAGGCTATTGAAAGTCGCCAACAATAACAGTTTTTTGCGGCCATGTTGTTGTTGTTGTACATCTTCAACGCCTATGTAGACGAACCTCTACATGGGAGCCGTTTCATTAATGATTGCAGCGCAGTTGCAATTGCGTTTGCAAAGTTGCAACTTTTTTTCATCGATTTACAACTCATGGCTGAATCCGTTTCAACAATGGGATTGCAACTTTCAATAGGTTAAACACCACTTATTCCGAAAATCGTGACGTCATTTACGCGCGCGACTGTCAGACGAACTATAAACAAAAATGGCGTCTAGACATTTTTACTGGACTCGCGAAGAGACAGACGTCCTAGTTGACGGTTATGTCCAGTATCGGGAAATTCTTTTCGGAAAAATCTCCGAAAAAGTCACAAATTAACACAAAAAAGAGCAAGACGTTTTTCGCTGTTTAAGAATCGTACGTATTGTTTTATGCAAGTGTGTTCAGTTGACAGCAGCTGTCAATGGGCCACTGCGGAGATTCTGTGTGTGAAATGTTTAATTTATGTCATTTGTTTAAGTGATGCGCGCAGTTTGGGTTGCTTTGAGTGCAGTGAATTTATAGTTTGTTTGTTTAGAAGAATGCATCGTTCGTTCTCCCATTGCAAATGCATCGTAAGACTTTGAGCATTNTTATTGACGCATCCTCTCATACCAGACAACGTCAGTCGTTATTGACGCATCCTCTCATACCAGACAATGTTAGTCGTTATTGACGCATCCTCTCATAACAGACAATGTCAGTCGTTATTGACGAATTCTCTCATATCAGACAACGTCAGTCGTTATTGACACATTCTCTCATAACAGACAACGTCAGTCGTTATTGACGGATCATCTCATACCAGACACGTAAGTCATTTTTGACACATTCTATCATACCTGACAACGTCAGTCGTAATTGACACATCCTCACATATCAGACAACGTCAGTCGTTATTGACACATTCTCTCATACCAGACAACTTCAATCGTTATTGACACATCCTCTCATTCCAGACAACGTCAGTCGTGATTGACACATTCTCTCATACCAGATGTCAGTCGTAATTGACGCATCCTCTCATTCCAGACAACGTAAGTCGTTATTGACACATCTCCCATTCCAGACAACTTCAGTCGTTATTGACGCATTCTCTCATTCCAGACAACGTCAGTCGTTATTGACACATCTCTCATACCAGATGTCAGTCGTAATTGACACATTCTCTCATTCCAGACAGCGTCAGTCGTTATTGACACGTTCTCTTATACAAGCGTCAGTCGTAATTGACACGTTCTCTTATACAAGAAAACGTCAGTCGTAATTTACGCATCTCTCATACCAGACAACTTCAGTCGTTATTGACGCATCCTCTCATATCAGACAGGTCAGTCGTGATTGACACATGCTCTCAAACCAGACAACTTTAGTTGTTATTGACACATTCTCTCATACCTGACAAAGTCAGTCTTGATTGACACATCCGCTCATACCAGACAACGTCAGTCGTAATTGACACATTCTCTCATACCAGACAACGCCAGTCGTTATTGACGCATTCTCTCATTCCAGACAACGTTAGATGTTATTGACACATTCTCTTATATCTGACAACGTCTGTCGTAATTGACACATTTTCTCATACCAGACAACGTCAGTCGTAATTGACACAGTCTCTTATATAAGATAACGTCAGTCGTTATTGACACATTCTCATACCAGACAAAACCAGTCGTGATTGACACATCCTCTCATTCCGGACAACGTAAGTTGTTATTGACACATTCTCTCATATGAGACAACGTCAGTCGTTTTTGACGCATCCTCTCATATCAGACAACTTCAGTCGTTATTGACAAATCCTCTCATACCAGACGACGTCAGTCGTTATTGACACATTCTCTTATACCAGACACGTTAGTCTTTATTTACGCATCCTCTAATTCCGGAAAACGTAAGTTGTTATTGACACATCCTCTCATACCAGAAAACGTCAGTCGTTATTGACGCATCCTCTAATACCAGACAACGTCAGTTGTATTGACGCATCTTCTCATACCAGAAAACGTAAGTCGTTATTGACACATCCTCTCATTACAGACGACGTCAGTTGTTAATGACGCATTTTCTCATACCAGACAATGTCAGTCGTTATTGACACATTCTCTTATACCAGACACGTTAGTCTTTATTTACGCATCCTCTCATATCAGACAACGTCCGTCGTAATTGACACATTCTCTCATACCAGACATCGTTAGTTGTTATTTACGCATCCTCTCATATCAGGCAACGTCAGTCATTATTGACGCATTCTCTCATACCAGACAATTAGTCGTTATTGACACATTCTCTAATACCAGACACGTTAGTCTTTATTTACGCATCCTCTCATATCAGACAACGTCCGTCGTAATTCACACATTCTCTCATACCAGACATCGTTAGTTGTTATTTACTTATCCTCTCATATCAGACAACGTCAGTCGTTATTGACGCATCCTATAATACCAGACAACCTCAGTCGTTATTGACGCATCCTATCATATACCAGACGACTTCAGTCGTAATTGACGCATCCTCTCATACCAAACAACGTCAGTCGTTATTGACGCATCCTCTCATACCGGAAAACGTCAGTCGTTATTGACGCATCCTATAATACCAGACAACGTCAGTTGTATTGACGCATCTTCTCATACCAGAAAACGTCAGACGTTATTGACGCATCCTCTAATACCAGACAACGTCAGTTGTATTGACACGTTCTCTCATACAAGTCAACGTCAGTCGTTATTGACGCACCCTCTCATACCAGACAACGTCAGCCGTTATTGACGCATCTCTCACACCAGACAACGTCAGTCGTTCTTGACGCATTCTATCATACAGGACAACGTCAGTCGTTATTGACGCATTCTCTCATACGAGACAACGTCAGCCGTTATAGACGCATTCTCTAATACCAGACAACGTCAGACGTATTTGACGCATTCTCTCATATCAGACAACATCAGTCGTTATTGACGCATTCCCTTATACCAGACAACGTCGGTCGTTATCGACACATTCCCTCATACCAGACGTCAGTCGTAATTGACGCATTCTCCCATACCATACAACATCGGTCGTTATGGACACATCTCTCATACCAGACAACGTCGGTCGTTATTGACGCATCCTCTCATAGCAGACAACGTCAGTCGTTATTGACGCATTACCTCATACCAGACAACGGCGGTCGTTATCGACACATTCCCTCATACCAGACGTCAGTCTTAATTGACGCATTCTCCCATACCAGACAATGTCGGTCGTTATGGACACATCTCTCATACCAGACAACGTCAGTCGTTATTAACGCATCCTCTCATACCAGACAACGTCAGTCGTCATTGACACATTCTCTCATACCAGACAACGTCAGTCGTAATTGACGCATTCTCTCATACCAGACAACGTCAGTCGCTATTGACGTATTCTCTAATACGAAACAACGTCAGTTGTTATTGACACATTTTCTTATATCAGACAACGTCAGCCGTTGACACATTCTCTCACACCAGGCGTCAGTCGTATTTGACGCATTCTCTCATACCAGACGTCAGTCGTAATTGACGCATTCTCTCAAACCAGACAACGTCGGTCGTTTTTGACACATTTCTTATACCAGACAGCGTCAGTCGTTATTGACGCATTCTCTCATACCAGACAATGTCAGTCGTTATTGACAAATTCTCTCATATCAGACAATGTCAGTCGTTATTGGCACGTTCTCCCATACCATACAACGTTAGTCGTTATTGACGCATTCTCTCATACCAGACAACGTCAGTCGTCAGTGACACATTCTCTCATACCAGACAACGTCAGTCGTAATTGACGCATTCTCTCATACCAGACAACGTCAGTCGCTATTGACGCATTCTCTAATACGAGACAACGTCAGTTGTTATTGACAAATTCTCTTATACCAGACAACGTCGGCTGTTGACACATTCTCTCATACCAGGCGTCAGTCGTATTTGACGAATTCTCTCATACCAGACGTCAGTCGTAATTGACGCATTCTCTCATACCAGACAACGTCGGTCGTTTTTTACACATCTCTTATACCAGACAGCGTCAGTCGTTATTGACGCATTCTCTCATACCAGACAATGTCAGTCGTTATTGACAAATTCTCTCATATCAGACAATGTCAGTCGTTATTGGCACGTTCTCCCATACCATACAACGTCAGTCGTTATTGACGCATTCTCTCATACGAGACAACGTCAGTCGTTATTGGCACATTCTTCCACACCAGACAACGTCAGTTGTTATTGACAAATCTCTCATACCAGACGTCAGTCGTTATTGACACATTTTCTCATACCAGACAAAGTCAGTCGTTATTGACACATACGTCAGTCGTTATTTACACATTCTCTCATACAAGACAACGCTAGTCGTTATTGACAAATCTATAATACAAGACAACGCCATTCGTACTTGACACATCTCTATACAAGGCAACGCTTGTCGTTATTGACACATCTCTAATACAAGACAGCGCTAGTCGTTATTGACGCATTCCCTCATACAAGACAACGCTAGTCGTACTTGACACATCTCTAATACAAGACAACGCTAGTCGTTATTGACACATCTCTAATACAAGACAACGCTACTCGTTATTGACACATCTGTAATACAAGGCAACGCTAGTCGTACTTGACACATCTTTAATACAAGGCAACGCTAGTCGTTATTGACACATCTCTAATACAAGGCAACGCTAGTCGTTATTGACACATCTCTAATACAAGGCAACGCTAGTCGTTATTGACACATCTCTAATACAAGGCAACGCTAGTCGTTATTGACACATCTCTAATACAAGGCAACGCTTGTCGTNTGATCAAGAATAAGGAACATTCATGAACAACAGGCTGTACATTGTAGTTAAGATCTTGTATCCTGTTAGTTGTAAACGCCTATGCGTCATATTGTGTTCTTCAGTAGCTATGTGAATCACATCATATACATGTCAACTTGTATAAACAGCTATTAAATTCAAGTAGGTCATGGTTGTATTGATTGCTGAATATTTGCTTGGAGAGGCTTCTTAAGTTACAGGCGCGATTATGTCAATTGATTATTGAAGTCTATAATAGTGTCCTGTGAGCCGTTTCATTAATGATTGCAGCGCAGTTGCAATTGCGTTTGCAAAGTTGCAACTTTTTTTCATCGATTTGCAACTCATGGCTTAATCCGTTTCAACAATGCGGTTGCAACTTTAAATAGGTTAAACACCACTTTTTCCGAAAATCGTGTCGTCATTTACGCGCGCGACTGTCAGACGAACTATTAACAAAAATGACGTCGAGAAATTTTTTCTGGACTCGCGAAGAGACAGACGTCCTAGTTGACGGTTATGTCCAGTATCGGGCAATTCTTTTCGGAAAATTCTCCGAAAAAGTCACAAAATAACACACAAAAAAAGCAAGACGTTTTTCGCTGTTTAAGAATCGTACGTATGGTTTTATGCAAGTTTGTTCAGTTGACAGCAGCTGTCAATGGGCCACTGCGGAGATTCTGTGTGTAAAATGTTTAATTTCTGTCTTTTGTTTAAGTGATGCGCGCAGTTTGGGTTGCTTTGAGTACAGTGAATTTATAGTTTGTTTGTTAAGAAGAATGCATCGTTCGTTCTCCCATTGCAAATGCATCGTAAGACTTTGCGCATTATTATTATGTGTCTGACAGGAATGCATTCATTTTCCTCGTTTTTAATTTATGACTCGTTTACATATTACTATATTGGCTAGAACTACAACGTCCGTTTGATTTTATCTTGCTCTCCCGCTGGTTTTATACAACTTAAACGTGTCTATTAAACGAGCCCAAGTAATAGCAATGTTAAATATTTGTTGATTTTTAAATAAAAAGCCAATTCCGTCTGGCCATATGAAAAAAATATGACCGTGCGTCATTTACAACGAAGGTAGTGAACAGCCTATAATGAAAAATGTGTCAGAACATTGTATGCCATGCACATAAATTAATTATAGGTATAGAATTACACAACAAAAGAAAATTGTCGTTGTGCGAACTGGATTGGATTTTGTAATTTGTATACACTGAATGCAGTATGGCGATATGAATTTTCGTCGCGACATGTCAAATATCAAAATAGCATAATATTTATCCAATTACTTCAATTGACATGGAAATCACACATTGAAATGTTTGAATCGAAAAAAAAAACGAAGCGATCAAACGTGTCTGCGTTTCATCTATTCATCGAATACAAGCACAATTTAATTACTTAACGTTAGTGATTTGTTGTGCACGTATCGCCCCGTATTATCTTAAGCGCGATTACTGTAATAACCTTTGTGTTTTTTACATGCCATGAACAAACTTAAAAAAAAAGATAATGACGCATGCCAGGTTATAGCGTGCCTGGTGATTTATGTAGTGTTTGAAAATAACATTAGCTTAAAAAAGTCGATTACAACAGCAGATAACAAACTCTTTCATATGTCTGACAGCATGTCTAAACGTTAAAAGATCACAATAAACATCAAGTTAAATAGATACATTATACTAGATTTAAATGAAGTCTATGCGTATGACTGTGGTTAACATTACATGTCAAATAAACTAAAACATAAAAATAATTTATTTTTGCATAAAATAAAGTTAATTATGATGGTAGGTTTACATGATCATTATGCCACAATTCTCCAAAGTCTTATGTAAAGTACCCTGTTTCATTTTACTTTTGGCGTGTTTTNTTTTGCATTATTGAAGATAGCAACTTGATATTTGGCATGCATGTAACCCTAACCCTGTATGGCATGTTGGTGAAGAAATAGTTTACAAATAGAAAAGTAAACTAAACAACTGAGTCATCAATAATAGTATAAATCTATTTGCGCTTCAAACATGACTATTATCACAGTTGAAAATATATAATGTTCGAGATGTAAGATTAGAAAAAATAATATGAAAACCAATGTATATCTATACCGGTTTTACAGTAACTAACACATGATTTCCTATGCATTATGTGCTTTTACCTGTTTATTTTTATTTTGTCATTTGGACTTCTCGTTCTAAAACGTAGTATGTGCAAATTAACCATTTTTATTTAATTCTAATAATTTGAATACATATATTGTGTTCCGTTAACAAGGATGAAAACCGATACAATAGATAATATAGGTGGACAAGCACCTTTAAAACAAATACAAATGAAGTCAGAATTAGATAACAACTAAACGATATTGATGTATTTGTTCAATCCATTATGTTTAAAAGTAAAATCCAATATATCTGTCAAACTTATACTATGAATGCCACAACAACTGAAGGAGTCGCACCCTGTCAATGGAGTCTCTAATTAAGATATGCATACATACACACAGTACATGACATGGCAATCAACCTCGCCCGTAGTCTTCGAAAAAAACTGTATCTAAACATGATATAACAATAATTATTATATAATTATGACAAAAAATAAACTCCTAATAATTAATGATATTTATCGATTTTAAAAGAAAATCCGTTTCAAAATCTTCTCTTCTTTCTTTCTAATCATGGCTTCAATTGTACTGTTTTGTGTAATACAATTGCTATACAATTGTATCGAATACACTAGAATTCGTCCCCGATTATTGGTCATTGCCCACATAGAAGTGTGACTTGAGTTATGGGGATTATTTGCCATTTGAGAGACTATTTTTATAAACATTTAAACAATTTGTTAAGTTGAAATTGTTGTTGATACTGGAATTAAATAATTTTGCATATGAATCCTTATTAAAAAACGCAATTACAAGCTCTTCAAAACATATCTGACAATGAAATCATACATTTCACCATAGTCCCCTAAATCTTTTGCTATAATAATATTATAATTCACAACAAACAAACTACTGTACTCTTACAACACAAACATATTTAAGCATATCATGATCAGAAGGTAAAATAACGCGGTTGCCGCGAAATTACTTAAAATGTGATGAAAATGTCAAATGATTTCGTTGTAATCCTTAATCCACAAGACATCCTCCGGCCAGGATTTCCGGTCTTCAATGTTCAACAGAGCTGACCCCTGTAACGGATTAGACGGTTTAAACCCCCTGCATGTTAAAAGCTGTATTATACTGGCACCAGCATCCGAGTCTTTATGATGAACCCATTCCATCAAAATATATTGTACATCGATCTCTTCAAAGAATTTCTTTCCACCAACCATGGCTTTGAGTTCATAAGCTTCAATGTCCATTTTTATAATCACGGATTGATTCCGGAACATTGGCATTAAATCATCTAGAGAAATGGCTATCGAACTATTATTTTCGGTGACAATGCTGTCGTTCATGAAACCGCTTACCATTTGCAAAGCTCCGATGTTCGTTTCCCTTCCTCTAAATCCCACTATTTCTATTTTGTCGGAGAGCGCGTTCCAAATCAGCGTTACCATTCCAGTTAGATTTCCCTTTTGAAGTGACGTCGTTAGCATCTCGAGGTTCTTCCGGTTGGCGTCAAGTGCGGTGACCCGCCGCCCGAACTTAGCGACTGCAAGAGTATACACCCCGACGTTACACCCGAAATCCAAGAATTCTAGATTGGGATTACCTCGAAGTATGGAAACCACTTCCAAGATAAGACGCCCTTCCCAACTCCCTTCGTTTATGATGTATTTGGAAACGAACAAATCTATCTCTGGATCGTATACACAGATCGGTGTGATTTCTAGTGGGTTTACTTAAAAATCAACACATTTGTAAATCTGTTTTGCAATTGAATAGTCCATATAAGTGTTAAACACTCGAACCTCATTTTTCAGGATAATCGAGTTCCTTGTACTCGTAAATTCAGTAGTTGGTCTTCCTGAGAATGTGTACTTTGCAAGACCATATATGACAATTAAAACAGAATAACAGGCGCATGTTAGCAATAGCGCTAGTATTAACCGTTTTATGAACTTCCTTGAAAACATCTTTAATATTTTCAATATTTAATATTAAAATATGAATTAGGAGTCAAAATTTGTCCGTGATAATACATTATTCGGTAGAGCTGTACAATATGTATTAGGTGTTGACATCTCACATTATTCCAAGTTTTAATTATCTTAATCCAGAATGCACACAGTACGTAACTTGCAATATGATCATGAATTGTGTATTTGCCAGTTAAACATGTTTCAAACTGTACGTGTTATGTCGATAACGTATCCGAGTGTGCATCGATAACCCTTAATGCAATCTATGACAAATACAGATAAGCAGTCCAGGGAGCCGTTTCATTAATGATTGCAGCGCAGTTGCAATTGCGTTTGCAAAGTTGCAACTTTTTTTCATCGATTTGCAACTCATGGCTGAATCCGTTTCAACAATGCGGTTGCAACTTTCAATAGGTTAAACACCACTTATTCCGAAAATCGTGACGTCATTTACGCGCGCGACTGTCAGACGAACTATAAACAAAAATGGCGTCTAGAAATTTTTACTGGACTCGCGAAGAGACAGACGTCCTAGTTGACGGTTATGTCCAGTATCGGGAAATTCTTTTCGGAAAAATCTCCGAAAAAGTCACAAATTAACACAAAAAAGAGCAAGACGTTTTTCGCTGTTTAAGAATCGTACGTATTGTTTTATGCAAGTGTGTTCAGTTGACAGCAGCTGTCAATGGGCCACTGCGGAGATTCTGTGTGTGAAATGTTTAATTTATGTCATTTGTTTAAGTGATGCGCGCAGTTTGGGTTGCTTTGAGTGCAGTGAATTTATAGTTTGTTTGTTTAGAAGAATGCATCGTTCGTTCTCCCATTGCAAATGCATCGTAAGACTTTGAGCATTATTATTATGTGTCTGACAGGAATGCATTCATTTTCCTCGTTTTTAATTTTTGCCTCGTTTACATATTATTATATTGGCTAGTATTACAATGTCTGTTTGATTTTATCTTGCTCTCCCGCTGGCTTAATTTAACTTAAACGTGTCTATTAAACGAGCCCAAGTAATAGTAATGTTAAATTTATGTTGATTGTTAAATAAAAAGCCAATTCCGTCTGGCCATATGAAAAGAAATATGACCGTGCGTCATTTACAACGAAGGTAGTGAACAGTCTATAATGAAAAATGTGACAGAACATTGTATGCCATGCACATAAATTAATGGGTATAGAATTACAATTTACACAACAAAAGAAAATTGTCGTTGTGCGAACTGGATTGGATTTTGTAATTTGTATACACTAAATGCAGTGTTGCGATATGAATTTTCGTCGCGACATGTCAAATATCAAAATAGCATAATATTTATCCAATTACTTCAATTGACATGGAAATCACACATTGAAATGTTTGAATCGGAAAAAAAACGAAGACTTTTTTCATGGAATTGTTTGTTTTATGGGCATATCTAATAACAATACTTTTTCGCCGGACTGTAGCGAAGGCACTATTATTCACTACTATAAAATGAAACAGATCATAAATTTCCGGGCTAAAAATTGCCTGTGTGTCAGGAGGTATGGAGTGTCCTCCCTGAGTCCCACGGGATAAATCCTGCCCAACTATTTCTACTAATTCTTGGGTCGTAGCGCGGTCAACGCGATACCTGGACACAAATCCATGTCGCGAATATTCACGAACTGAATTCGAGGACGAAACAGTCTTCTATTTCGCCGATTCCGTCGCTGTAAGCGCACATACGCGTCTATTTCGACCATTTTGTCAACAGTTTGCAACACCTTACAGGCCGTTGCAAACGCCCAATACAAATTTGCAACCAGCAGGTGCACGTTGCAACTGCAACTTTTTATGAAACGGACACAAGGTTGCAAGTTGCAATTATTAGCAAATTTAAAAACTGCAACTGCGTTGCAACCGATAATGAAACGGCCCCCAGATATCGTGCATCTTCATTCATTTAAGTAGACATATAAATAATCAGTGTTCCTTATAGCAATAGCCAAAATTTCAACGCTGGATGTGGTCTGGTAACATAGATTTAACAAGATATAAAATGCTCTTTTTTATTTTTGTGTGGCACAATCAACTCCATTTTAATTTCTCGCAACGATATCTATTCATACGACACACGAACACTTCATTGGTGCATGAAAACCTGTTATACAATATACTGTACCACAAAAAAGAGCATTTTGTATCGTGTAAAATCTATGTAACCAGAGTACATCTAGCGTTGACATTATGGCTATTGCGATAAGGAACACTGTTGATGTGTTAATGTTAATTTACCAAATATTTTTCGAAATATTCGTTGATTTTGAGCATTATAGGGGCTTTACGACAATATGAATGCAAAATGTTTGTTTTCACAATGGAAATTTATAACATCCATTTAACCGTCTAATTTGCAAGCTTAAAATTTGAAAGACAATAACATTGTTTGTGTCAGTTGTTGCCTACCTTGAAACGAAATATAACTATTAAACAATATTGTTAAAGGCAAACACTGAAAGCTACAAATCAGGTTTTAAATAATGGAAAACAATAAATGTGTCCACACGACATGAATGCCCCAACTGTAACTTTGTCACTACATAAAAGCATAACTGGGTAAATGTTTTTGAGATATACATCGCTGAATGTTTGAAACGCACTAAGTGACCCCGTGACCTAGTTTTTGGCCCGGCATGACCCATGTTCGAACTTGGCATAGAAATTATCTAGATACAACCTCTGACCAAGTTTAGTGAAGATCGGATGAGAACTACTTGAATTAGAGAGCGGACACGAAAAGTGTGACGGACGGACAGACAGACAGACAGACAGACTGACCGACGGACAGTGCAAAAACTATATGCCGCCGTTGGGGACATAACAAATAAATATAAAGACACGTGCCTATAGTGCCTAAAGATAGTTATGTACTGAGTCCTGGTTCAGCTCTGTACCAAATGTTATTTTAACAAGCTACAAGTTTTAACATGTGGCAGTGGGCGTGCTCGATTGGCAGACAAAAAAAGCTTCACGTTGATCTACATGTATTTACCATGGCATAAGACAAACAAGTAGTGTGACATACAAAACAAATGACGTCCGGCACTTCTACATAGTAAAAACACACTCATACAAAGTTTGTCTTTATACACAGAACAGTTTGCGATACAAAGAACACATTTACAAATATGTAAGAAATCAAAAATTTGCAACATTTTACATACATAAGGCACATACATTTGCAAATAACAGACACAAAATCACGTCTTGCTCTTCGACATAGTATAAACAACATATACATAACGTGTCATGCAGAAACTCATAGACTAGTTTGCGACACAAAGTACATGTGTGCAGCGGCAATCCTCGCCATGTAATTCTTCCTTCAACTCGTCGGATAAATTCAAGAACACCATGACACTTACATAGTATTCTCTTTATTTCTTCCCTGACATGACTGCTTCATTAATAGTGTAAATTGTTGTCCATTCTGTATCATAAAACCTTTTTTCATACAATATTCTGTGTGTTGTTTTTAATCAAACCATTCTCATACATTTTCATAAGATAGTTATGCTTTTTAATAACAGAAAAACAAACAGTTGAAGGTATATATGCACTTAACTTTTCCAACGAAACGATATTACTGTCAAAATAGAAAAGTTCAACACAAAATCATAAATTGAGAAGTAAAATAGACAAAAAATATCGTCTAAAACCTTGATTATGACATCCAAAACGACTCATGCACACAAGCTGATTAATGGAATAGATTCCTTTTTAATTAAATTCCATCGTTGCATTTTTTGAAGCAAAGCAACTAAACATAATATATGAAAACCCTACCTTGACAACTAGCAAGAAGTTAACCCGAAAAGTACCAATGTCGACGGTGTATTGATTGTTATATAAGCTGAGGTTAATTTAAACCATAAAACAAATCAAAAGAAAATGCATAAAAATATCGTTACAATGAATGAATCATTTTGGTTAAGGCTATACTTCAAAACCAAACTACTGTGCATGTGGGTTGACAAGTTACGCGAAAGAGTGGTCACAACTTTAGGTCGTTTTACTAGGAAACTACGTCAGCGCCAAATTGGTCAAAAGCAACAAAAATATGTTTCTCTGATTACTTGAATATCAATTCCTGTTCTCACTTTACAGGCGAATGCCCTCCTTAACGAAGTAAATTGATACAAAAAGCACATCTTTATGGCATTTAAGATCCAAAATAAAAAGTTATAGGGACCCCAACGGTAATGGTCCAAAATGAACATGAACATGGAGAACGTGCATCTTACAGATGCTGCTACTTTTGTATGTCTCCATGTGTCATAGTGCCACAACAATATGTGTGTATTCAAAACTTCAAAGGCTGAAATAAAATTGATTAATTTATATTAAACTGTTCTGGCGATGTGCTCTATATTTCATAAACTGATATATTTCTTGATTAAAATTTCCAAATAAAGTGTAAATTTTAGATTAAACTATAAAACATGAAAAAAATATATTGATTTTGCTTTCGGTTATTACGGATAAATAATTTTAGCATAACATTCTGTTCTGTTCTGTTGTGTCTGTGACACCACATGTCTGCGCATATGTAGATAAGATTATCACGATAAGATGACTGAAATCTCGTCGCCGGGCGTGAAAACCCGATAATGCTAATCTTTGTTTATTGATAGATTTGATCATCATCACACCTTTTTACTGTAAACCAGTAGTGTAAACAAGCTGTTAAAAAGTAATACTTATTAAAATGTAAATGCAAATGGTGAGCAATTAATTACTTATTGCGTGTTAATTGTGAAAACAATAACTTTTAACAATTTTACGCGGTATCAATTTAATTTCAGTACATGTTTATTTCATCATGTCCTTTTATAGAACTGATTTACACCGTTTTTCTGTAGCAACGTGATACTACAGCGTACACTATTACATATACATGTGCGCTATGCTAAACCCGGGTTTTAATGGGTTTCAATTTAAATGAAGTAGTTCAGAAGATATTCAGTACAGAAACTTTGAAAAATTTCAGGCCGTGGTACACTTTTGTATTAACAGCTCATATCTGCCTTTGCCATAAACTGTAATTTTATATATGTTTCTTAATCAATTATCAATTTAAAATTGATATAAAAAACTAAAGGTTGAAATGAAATTGATGAATTGATATTTAACTGTTCCGGCGATGTTCTCTATATTTCCTAAACTGATCTATTTCTTTATAAAATTGTCCAAACAAATTGTTATTTTTAGATTGAACTGTAAACAGAAAACACATTTATTTATTCTGCTTTCACTTATTACGGATAAATACTATTAGCAAGACAATACACATTTTGAATACACATCTGCGATAGAGGCGCACACGCATTCTCTTCAAGGGAGATGTCCCCATTTTGGGTTAAGAGCGTTTACTGGTATGCCTGTTACACCACATGCCGGTACATGTGTAGATTAGATTTTCGCGATAAGATGCGTCATATTTATCACTTTACTGAAATGTCGGTTGTCGCAATGATACGAATCTTTGTTGCAGCTCGGCTAATAGTACGTTTAATCCTACTTGTACCGTGTTTAAAACACGCACAGTTTCGTTTTTGAATCCTCGGTGTTGATACAAAACAATATCTGTTGAGTTTACAAATGACGTGTATTTTAGGCTATGAAAAACTATGCTTTATGCAGCATACTATTATAAATTATATTATGCACGAAACCGACACAATTAAATCCTCACATAAAAATAGTTGGTTACGCTCGGCCTACTCGTTAATGTCACTAATTAACTCCGCCTTTTCATCCTTATTCACCCCTGACATCGACTCCGCATGCGTATAGTTTATTTAATCATATTTCATCAAAATTTACCTCTTAAAAACTGCGCATGCGTAGAGATTTATCCCTTCAAGGGATTAATTCATCGCAATTCATTCTTAAAAACCGCTAGAAAAGGTTTCGTACAGATGAATTCGGATGAAACGGGGTGCAAACGGATTAATCCCTTAACATCGGTTGAATGAGGGTTATTTTTTAGGGATTCTAAAGAGATTTATCCCGGAACAAAATCCCTAACCCCACTGTATTAAGTATATTCCATGTATCATTTAAGTGCACTTAAAACAGTAAGCACAATAATTGAATTGAAACTAAAACTCGCGGGTCACCAAAATATGTACCTTCATTCCTTTCCGATATTTTACTCCGTTCCAAAGGTGGCTGAATTGGAAAGAAGAATGGTTCTCCATGAACTACACCTACATGCATGCTTTTGTGGGGTTTATTTACCATACATCGGACATACATTTAAGACACTAAAATGAAGTGTTTTCATTCGAGATCTATATAAAATCAGAAACAAAATATCCGAAAACAATCAATTGATAAATTATTATTTTAAGACTGTCTTTAAAACAATATTATTTTATCAGTGGCTATGATAAACACAAGGGAGATTTCGTTATCAAGAAATTGTAGGCCTTGGTTATTGTGTTGTGTACATGATTTTAAAAATCAGATTTACATGTTTACCTTGTGGTATTTATAAACTACGTTCTAACTCTTAATTCAATTATTAACTTACACTGCATCTTTACAAAGGTAGATAATTCTGGTTGACAGTTTTGTCAGGAGCGCAAGAGTTAAGAGAATTAGGGAGTTGGACGGTTTACTGTTCCATTCTTATGATTGTTAACCCGAACTTAAGACATCATACGAAACCTTTTATTTTCATAAAACAATGCATATCTGCCCAAAAGGGCTTGTCGATCAAGAAAGCGAAATCATATATTGTCTTACTTTTTGTTTTTTGTTTAAATGCTAACTTTCTCGTTATGTATTGAAAACACGAACTGACTAGATTATTTAAGATTTTCTATAAATTCATCCACGTTAGGCATGCTTATCTACTATCTTGGTGATCTTGATTACGTTTGAAACGAGGGATATCAGCAAATTTCTGAAAAGATTTATTATCATACATTTAAGTCAATTGCAAACTTGTCAAAGTTCACATGTGGGCAAAGTACAGCTTTCCCGGGCTGTAATCTCTTCAATCATCCGACCATATTTCTCACTAGAAGTGTTCGCCACTTGGTAATGAACTGTTGCGTGCATAGTTTGTGACCATCGCCCAAAGGTGAAGCTCATATTTTACGGTAAGTATGTGCATGTTACAGCTTTTTAGCCACAACGTTATTTTAACGGAAATTTTAAAAAGTGGTCTTTATGTAATGGTGGTGTTTTTGATCGAGGTGTGGCAGCCCAAAATCTAAACATATGTCAGTCGTTTCCCAAGTGCATATGAGCGAAGTCCGAATTTTGAAACAATATATGCGTGTACATCTATTAGCTCTGCAGCAATCTTTGAAGAAATAAATGAAACACTTAACACATAGATCACTGAAGTATATGCTCTAATGTCTTAACAAAATCATGTGAACAGGCCTGCAGGTATATGTCAATTGCGCACGTTCAAGACAATTAATATACTTTGTTTTCCTTTCAACGTATATACACATTTTTAGCAAACATCAACAAAGAATATCATTTCATAAAGTCAATACAATAAAACAAAAATAGTGATGATGAAATCAGTGAGTAAATAAATCCTTGATTAAGTTCAATAGTAATGATAGTTAATAAGCGCACTGTTAAACTTCCTGCCAACAAGTGTCATTTAGCACCATTTAGAGACATCTACAATTTACAAATTCTTTTTCATATCGAACGTTATCGATTTTCATATTTTTCGTTTATACCGAAAAGCAGTTTGCTATTAAAAAGTTGTATGTCGTATGTTTCTATATGTCGTCTTTAATTAGTGCCGCCTAGGAGAGCCTTTCTGATTATCGAGGTCATTTGAAGCTTTTTTTTAATGTTTTGGTCTTAATAAAAGCTGTCGTGATTGGGAATAGCGAGATGGTCTTATCATCGGAATTGCGGCAGATTGAAATATTGAGTAATGATCGGGTCTTTTAAAATGTATCCCTATAAGGGGGGCTGTCTTACTGTCGAGGTGGTTGTAAGGAGTTGTTTTGATGTATTCGGAATATTTATAATTATTGTATGGCAATTAAACGTCTGAGAAACTAATTAAGAACTGCGAAAGAAAAGTTGCAAAAACTATTTATATAATACTCAATATTATTAGTTAAAATAACTTATGAACATATGTGCTTAAAAACTATTTTTATCATTTCGCAAGCCACAACAATAACTTCAGGTCAACTTTAAAGTTTACGCTTAATAAACTGATAACACGTATTTGTAAATATTATCGGAGATAGTCAAACAAATTTGTCGATTAAAACAAACAGTTGCATATTACATGAAAACGGAATACTACTTGTACATAGTGATAGATATAAAAGTATGTGGAATTTAGTTTTAGCTGGCTTGTCTGGAGGAGTCTTAGGAGTCTTGTTTTCCACTACTGGGAAGAGTTATACGAGTTGAAATGTTACAAAACGAAACGTTGGAGAAGATAACTGAAACAAATGTAAGGATAAAGGAAGACAGAGTGCAGCTCAACAAAGCCATACACGCGCAGTTGGAAGTTAATAAGCAAAGTCTTCATGATGATGTAAAGGCCTTCATCGATGCTGCTACCAAGAATATAAATGCAACTTTTGAAACAATTAACTCTACAATCACGTCGCTAATTAAACCGAAAGGTAATTAATTATGGCCATTTGTTTGTATCGTGACACATGTCATATGTTTTTTTTATTTAACATAAGTGTGCCCTTTACGTACGATTTGTACATAGTTGTTTATTACAATATATTTGACTTTGATAAATGACCTTTACAGTTTATCTATGAAATATATAGGACCAAAAGTCGATAACATATTTGCCATCACTTGAAATTAATCCAGGCTAATAGACCAAAAGTGCTTGTAATATTTAATATGTTACCTTGATTTCTTATATAAACATTGTACCTGCTTCCTTCTACTTCTCAATATCCTTATCGTTTCTGATAACTATCTATAAAAACATCAATGGCAGACTCAAGCACACCTCTTACAAATCGATTATGATTGATTTCTTTCAATTTACAATGAGTTGTAAACTTAAAAACTTGACCAGTTTTGACTTGGGTCCCGACAATGTGATCTCTCGATCTTTGGCGTTAATAAGAAATACAAATTTAATTTCAGAACAAAGTGTCGTGCATCATGTTGTGTTCCACGTTCGACGGACTGGTGTCTCAGACAGCGAAAAATATAGTAAAACGTATAAATATGGTATTAGTGAGACAATCGTTTTCGAATTAGTTATGTACAACGAAGTTGGCGGTTATGACCCTAACAATGGAATCTTCATGACACCAGAGGCTGGATTGTACATGTTCACGCTACAGTATTCTTTTATACCTAATGATAAAATATGACATTTCTGCAGTGAAATAACAGCAGTGAAAGGAGCAAAATTGTTCTTTTCACCGGTGAAAAGAACAAATTTTCGGAATTTCTTTTTCTATTTTTAGATTATCATATCAAGATGTACTTCCCTTGTTTATATCCTTGTTTATATTTTTTTCTATGATCACGAGTAAAATAAAATCGATTATCCACCGAATCCAACATATTTTCTTTTAATTTTATGCTTTCGTACCGTTTATTTACATTGTAAAAGAGTTTAACTGAAGAATTTCCCTGGAATAATGACTGCATTTCGTCAACAAATGACGTCAAAAGTGACGTCATTTCAATGTATTGAGGCACGCCACGAGAGAGAGGGTCACTTTTCAGCGAAAGGGAAATTATATTTGATTATTTTTCTTGAAAAAGGGGCATAAAAGAAACAGAAAATTTGTTCATGTCAGTGTAAGATCGTTTGTTATTTCACGAGTGATCATAGAAAAATAATATTTTCACTCGTGGCTGCGCCCTCGTGAAAATATATTTTCTATGATCACTCGTGAAATAACAAAAGATCTTACACTGACATGAACAAATATCCTCTATTTATTCAGTTCGCGGAAATATGGATTTCTTCCACATTGTTAAAGAAGGTAGAGTCTTGTCGATATCAATGCAGAAGATAGATAACTCGTGTTTTAGTTTACGGGCGTTTGCTATGCTAGCTTTGGGAGACAAGGTATGGGTGCAGTCAAAGTCTGGAGGCGAAGTTCGCGCCAGTGAATACTCATGTATGCACAGTTTTTCTGGGATGAGTGTTCGCTTGTAAATGTATCAGAGTATACAATATTAAACAGAATAAATGGGTAACTTATTGTTTAATTTTCGGTGTGATATACTTATATCGAAAATAATTCCAAGTCCCTTCTTAAGAGCAGCCGAACCAGTGAACTTTCGTGTCATCCATTGTTTGTTGTTAAAGCCACAACACGTGAAAATGGTCCCTCTCAACTTTCTTAGGCACATACTAGTCCGTTTGTTTTATCTATACGGTCAAAGCATGAATTATTTTAGGTATTTGAGTGCTTTATGTATATTATTGAAAATCATAGAATTTAGGAAATGTAAGCAGGGTTTCCGATAAAGAATTATTCTCTACCCGCTAACTATATTAAAACTTGGGATGGGATTCGAATACTAAAATGATATTCGAATATTCGTTTGCCCTTATTCGAATATATTCGAATATTCGATTTTAGACATAAGATGAAAATGTCCGAACTTACGCCCGTCCGGAGTACAGTACAGTTCCTCATTGCCGCACATACCACTTTTAATCGTTTTGTATATGCATCTTTGTAAAAGGAGATGGAGTTATCATTTTTTTGAGATCGATACATGATTATGTTTCTCTTTATATTCGCTTAATACATTTTATTTTCATAACATTTATTTATTTCACATGTTGCCGGTAAACATATTACCGTAATTCTGATTTATTTCAATATCATTTTGGGTTACTTCCCTTAGATAATATTTGTTCTTTTGTTTTCGCATTTTTTTTGTGTACGGATTCCAGAACAACGACGATGTCAAAACTTTGATAGAACTTTCCTAATATATAAATTATATTCCTCATTCGTACTTTAAAATAAATACAAACAAAAACCTTAGTGCACAAGTTGTTTTTTATTTACACAAAGAAAACGTAGCAACAACATACTGGTACAACATTCAGACAACATGCGTATATGAACTAGTATCAAGTTTCGTAATTATTATGTACATGCAGTGTGCACACACAAAAACAGTTTATCGCTATAAAACGCGTAATATAATTCCAAACACGAGAGGCATTATGAATTTCTTTAACTGAATAGTTGTTAGAATATAAATTGTAGACGTATCTTGAAAATATGGCGAGTTTGAATGAACGCTCTCGACGGTATATTAATTTATTATTATTACAAAACAAATGAAATTGGTTAATATTTGAGCAACTATTTGAGCAACTACATTCTGAGTAGATGTATGTATACAGCACTAAAATTGATTGGTCATTTGAAGGTAACGATAGTCGGGCTGCCTTTATTGCTAGACGCCAAACTGTGAATAACACGTCAATTTTCTTCGACTATAGATTAAACGCGGTGTATTAACACCCGTGCAAACTGCCACATAAAATCAATAAATACACAACCCCTCTCATGATACGCTCCAGTATGCCAATTATCATCTCGTTAATTGATGGCAGCTGTTATGCAAACAAAGACGGGTGCACTAAAAAAGTCTGCACTGAACAAACAAATATATATTTTTTTTAAATTCATTTGCATAAAAAAATAAAAATCGAATATTCAAATATGAATTTTGGATTCGAATATTCGGCCGATTTTCGAATATTCGAATATTCGAATATTCGGTCCCATCCCTAATTAAAACGAATAATCAATTAGTATAATGCTAATAACATAAATGTAAAATTAGCCGATTCTAGATCCATTTTTTAAACTTTCTTTTTCAGCAAGTATCTATAGTATTGCGTCTTATTTTTCGTAACCATTTTATTGTTTATTTGTAAATATATGTTATGTCTTTTTTAGCTTTTCTCTATGCTTACTGTTAAATTTTAACAATTAAACAATACTAAACAAACGTGATCTTGACAACTGTGAGTGGCAGCTTCAATATGTAGAATTACTAAAATCCCTGGTAAAAAACGTTAGTTTATTTCAGCAAATGACCCAACTTATGTATTTCCAAGCACTTTCTACTATGAAGATTGATAAATGTCATATTTATATTAATTAGCAATATTAAATCACGTTTATATGTAAAAGAAACATGTGAGATTTCGGTACCTGCTCTGCGTTACTTACTGAAATCCCCGTTATAAATCGCTATTTTTTCCTCACAAATAACTGCAAACAATGTTTGGCTAATATTTACATAAAAATCATCTATAAATGACATCGTATGCACTAAAAGCCATATGTTGCAGGCCACTTTCCTGAACTGTAAAATCCCACCCCGATATTCTTTTGGTGCACAAATGTCTTTTATATGATAGTGAAAGTTGTTGCTTGTTTGGTATTTTATTATTATATGTATGTAAATAATTTTCGTTAGCTACACGACCTTTATATTTTATTTACTTTCCCACAAGTGACTTTTAAGTTTGGAAAAAATATATATAATCAAGACTTGTTGAATTTCTCCTTTATTTCAATATGGCTTTTGTGAATGTAAATTAATTATGCTTTATATTGTTTGTATAAACATGACATTATTGTTTAGAGTATTCTTATAGATGAGGACAAAACTGCATTTTTTTAATTAAATATGCTTTCACCAAACCGTGAGCATTATTTGTGGCTTTTTCTACCATGAAGTTATGTCTGCTAGAGCATATATTTTGCCATGAGGTTTGGGGGAGTGGTTTCATGACAAAAATGATGATAGTAGATAATGATGAGACAAAAATAAAACACACTTTTTTGGTCATACACAATTTACACCACTGTGAAAACATAATCACTTTTTAAGATCCATTACGTCTGCTTTATTATGCAATTATTATTCATACCTCCCAATGAAATGTACCTTTTTGAATTCGCAGGCGCAGACAACGTATATTGTGTCTGCAACTTGTCATTTCGTAAGACAAACATTGTTTAAAAAATACATGCTGTGGACAGAATCAATCATTGAACCAACAAAATAAATCAAAGCTGCATTACAAAGTATCGCATATCTTATCATATCATATCATATCATATCATATCATTGGTAAACTCTGCCCAATTACCAATGTTTATCAAACGCATTGTGTTTGAGCCCATTATTAAATATGAGTACCATCACATAGTATAATAGAACATAACACGAATCGTACAATATTCAAGCAACACAGGAGTCACCTAATGACGAAAACCTCTATAAATAATGTATTGTACATATCTTCCATACCTCTCCGTATCTGTATACGTGTTATGCCTTGTAATCAGAACCAGGTCCCACTTGTCACAACGTTATAAAGATTTAAAGAAACATTCACCAGACGTTTTACCTCTGGTAATTATTTTTGAACATAAACAAATCGTTTTTTCATTAATTGTGCTCTTGAAGTTGATACATTAAATGACGCAAATGGTAACTTTTCGTTTTAAGTGATCCACGAGATACCAACAATTTTAATAAATATGGAAAAACCGCCTCTCATTATTCTATTGTGTCTATTGTTTATGTGTTACATTTTATAATATAACATTTTATTATGTCAATTGATCAATGTCAAATCATGATGAATGATCAACGAAATGTATTTCCCCTATTCAATGAGATTAGGGTTATTTCACTTTATTGCCTACACTGTATATATATGTATANAACAAGTTCAATGTCAACATGTTTACTCTCGCAATCTTCATAAACATTCGAATGTAAACAATGATGTTAGAAAATAAATTAACAATCGTCATTTGGCACCATGAATAAAAAAGTGTTTACTTCAACGAAATTTGTAACAAACAGCTTTACGCCGATACCGAAGTGAAATGTTATGGTATTTTTTGCAGAACCAAAATTGTACCTATGTGTCCTTTGAACGAGTCTCTACAGATAAGTAGTGTTTTATTAACAGTGAATATGTCTTGTTTACATGAAGTAGTTTTCGGCAGCACACCAGATTTGTATTCCCTAAGATTAAACTCTATTTTCGTTTATGTTTTCCTTCATCTGAAATTTATTTCTAGTTTTTTTATTCATCACCGTTTCATCAGTTTTGAAAACAGTGATATCATAAAAAAACATCGTATATACACGCACTAAAAGACAAGAATCACAAATACACAACACTGACTTACATACAAAACATTCAACGCATAAGAAGTTTAAACCATTTGAATCACGGATAACACAGCAATTAACAAACATGTAACTTTATATATATATATATATCCTAGGGGATGTGGCTCATTATCAAAGTTGGTAGAGATATTCTGCCCAAAAACGTTTGTATGGTCTTTGGTTAAAATCAGAATATAAGTTTGTGGAATGAGTAGAGAAGAAATAAGTGATTTACTGACCGACCAACACACAGACATAAATACACTTATTTATCCCATTCCGAGTGATTTCTAGAGGAAACAAGATTTTTCAAATTCAGAATCCTTCACCATTTTGTATGATGATAGACATGGGCAACTTACAAGCAAAATATATAAATGCTTGTACATTATATCAAAGTTCTTCAGCCACGTAGCGGTCACAATAACTTTATCTTTCACTGTAAGCACAATAACCATAACAATATTATCCCCATACTTATTTGTATCAAACAAAATTATTTATCAGTGAAAACAACCTTGTCACAAAATACAGCCGTGTATAGATCTTGCGTACATTGATCTGCGCACAATGTATTAATTTGTTGTTCAATTGAGAATAAAATAGTGGATAAATCAAGAAACATGACATTGCCATGAACCAGGTTGAAACGTTTAACATATTATTCTAATATTGAGAGGATAATACACGGCTGAGCCGGGCCGGGCAGTGATAATCGGCCCGCAGGAAGCATAATGGCACGAGGGCTTTAGCCCGAGGGCCGTTTGCGACTGGGGCCGATTATCACTGCCCGGCCCGGCTCAGCCGTGTATTTACGTCTATAATATGTATCTTACTGTTTTACTTAATTATAGAAGGGCACAGGTTTTTAGATTCTACTGTATTGTGTAATTATATTTTGTTCCTTCACTTAACATTTTTACCGAACCAGCTTTCCGTACTTTTATATTCATTCAACTGATTACGACATTTATGACGTATCTCGTGTGACGTAGTTTATGTGACGAAACACACCGCTTTCAGCTTGACACTCTGGATTTTGGTTACAATAATTCAAACATTGTGGTTTATTTAATAGTAAAATATTTATTTTAAAAAGCATCGAACGAATCCAAAACGTTTTTCGGATTGTGTGTTTGTAATTCATTATGGGAAACTTCAAGAGGAATAAAATAAATCACTCCAAGCAGTCATTCGATTTTGTAAAACGTTTCATAAAGTGTAGTTTGAAATAACTTTAGATAAAGGAATGCAAAAACAGAAAATGGAAGTGCATATCGTTGTAATTTTATTATTATAAGCATTGTATTAAAGTTATCATTGAAGTAAGAGTGTCGTTTACTAAATGTTGATGTTGGATTACTCCTGTTTAACTTAATGCTCAAATAATTTCATCAATATAAATCAACAGTACAGTTAAACTTTCAGTTGCAATCGATATTTTTTTATTATTTCAATTGTGTGCTACGTTTACTAAATAAATTTAGATAAAGGAATGCAAAAACAGAAAATGGAAGTGCATATCGTTGTAATTTTATTATTATAAGCATTCTATTAAAGTTATCATTGAAGTAAGAGTGTCGTTTACTAAATGTTGATGTTGGATTACTCCTGTTTAACTTAATGCTCAAATAATTTCATCAATATAAATCAACAGTACAGTTAAACTTTCAGTTGCAATCGATATTTTTTTATTATTTCAATTGTGTGCTACGTTTACTTATCATTTATAATTATTACGTTGATTTGTGGCTCTATTTTATTAATCACCGTTGGATAAGATTGAATGTGGACGCCATTTTGTTCAGTTGACGTCGCACGATTCGATTCTGAGGGCCGATTATACGCGATGGCCGATGATTTATAATGACCCCGCAACGGTGATAATGGCATGAAAAACTGTACACATTTGTTACTATATATAGTAAGGTATGTATTATAATTTGAATAATAATTTGTAAATTTCAATTTAAGTCTGAAATTAAGCGACCAACACACACAATTTCAGCAAAACATCTTCATCCAAACTAAAAAAATTGAGCAGAAACTGAGAAGAATAGTGACCCTAACCTGTATCCAACAGGCCCGAAACATAATCCCAAATTGCTCTATGTGACAGCAACCTTTACATAAAATGACGGTACAATACCGCAATCCACACTTGTTATTGAAAAATAAATGTTTTTTTTCTAGTTATAATTACGATAACATTTATCCTAACCTGACTTGCCCCAAATCCATTGTCAAGCTTGGTTGGCAGGTAAGCTACATACACGCACGCTATTCCGTTTAAAACATCCTTCCAAACTTCAGTTATTGAGAGGGAGTGTTCGTTGTTTTTTAAGTAAAAGTGACCTCAACCTTGACCTCGCTTTTCAAATGCAATCCCAAGCTTGGTCTGCATATAAGCTACACACAAATGTGAATGCTATGACTCTATCCATTGTCCAAACATATGTAGGATAGGTCACTCTGTGTTACTATTTGTGTCTATGTCTCATGTACTAGTGTTTATGTCCCTTGTCTTGTATGTGTCCATTTGCTTCTCTTGCGATCTTCAGTCCCTTGTCCTGTGTGCGTCCAGCCATGTACTGTGATGTCATAAATGTTTTGTTCAGTGAGAATGAGAGAAATCACATATACAAAATTTGTATTGGTCAATAATAAAACCCCACTGAAATTGATTGCAAATTGCTGACCATGCTTTCATTTGCTCTTTAGCCGTCGCAAGACACACATTGCAATTGTTTAAATTAACTTCGAGTATATTCTACCAACCTGGTGAGTTTGAAGTTATTTGTATTTGCATTTATTTATTTGTCTGCATTGCAAATGTATTTAATTATTTTGGAATATTGTATTTGTGTTTGTAAGGTTGTGGCGTGTTGTAATTTTGTTATTTTGTTTGTACTTGTAGGTTTCTATATTATATTATATATATCAAATATATATATAATTCCCGATATACTTTCGGGCGCATAAACATCTGAATCTTGGAAGGCGTTCGTTTTTACCAACCCCTACCCCACTACACATAAGTTATTCCGTGGAAACTTTTCTTAGCTCACAACGTGCTCATGGTGAGCTTTTGTGATCACTTGTTATCCGTCGTTCGTCTTGAATGCATTTACGTCGTCAATACTCTTTAGGCCACAATAATAGTCCAATCTTCATGAAACGTGGTGANCATTTTACAAACAAAACATTAATGTTTATGAAATGAACGTCTAAAATTAGTTTGAATACCTTCCACAGAACCGATAATATGGATATGTTGGACATTTACCTAAACCTTTTTATAAATACAAAAAGTCCATAATTCTGCTAAATTGCAGGTCAGAGATTTTACACCTTTACCTTTACCAGAGCATTACGTAGACGTCGACGTTTGGAAAAGCGACACATGTGGTCACCAAATTATGGTGAGAAAAATGTAAAAATTTGTGAATCATTATTGCTTCAAAATTGTTATGTTAATGCTTTTATGGATATACGTTAAACACATGTTTAGAGATATTCTACATGCTTTTTTAATTTTCAGGAAAAGGTAATCGACATTGGGCAGTTGATATTGTTGAGGGAAATATGTTGCAATTTTGATTATTGTGAAAATAGACAATCTTACATTATCAACACAGTAAAGCTTTTATTTTTAACAAAAACAACATATAACAGAGGCCGCGTTGACCTTCTGATTTTCACGTGTATAATATACATACGAAATATTTAACAGATGCATATGGCACATATCTATCAGTATATGTTTCTCCCATTATTAAACGTGCATTGTCTAAATATACACCCTCGGCACGAACGCAATAAGGCTCGAGTTTTAGATTTTCTTAATCTCACTTAATAACATACATCTACACTAATATATAACAATCTTAATCAACATCGCGAAATGCTTAATTTCAACTCTAGTGCAAACAAAATATTATAACGTGTACGATTGAAATATTTTACAAAAGTAATGCACTTAGAATTTGCTTGGCAACTGTGTTGCTTAATTTTACATACAAATAAAATGTTAAGTTTAGAGAACTATCTGATTACACAGTGTGCATCATAATAAAACGCATATTTAAAATTGTGCACATTTCAAAGTTTACATTTTCATTCTTAATTACTTATTAGGCGCTGCACACGCTGTATGTGCCAGTTAGCAGCATTGTTCTTATCCTACCAACGCAACGATATCTCGTACATATATAACGCCCTTTCATAGTCGCCTTCTATTTCATAGCAGTGACCAAGCAAATGTAGCGCCGTCTCTATGTGATGCATGTTGAAGTTATGTCTAAGATCGAGTATATAAGACTGAAGTATTTCATTTCTTGGATCAAATATATAAGACTCGAGTATTTCAAACGCATGTAGCTGTTTGGTGCGTTCACCGAGTCCTACATACGTGAGATACTGTAGATAGTGAAGGAAAGAACGTGCATCCAACACAGCGTCGTCCATCCATTGTTTTTCTATGCAATGTCTATGTACAACTTCCTCTTAAGTCCGACCGCGAATCATTTCAAACAACAAAATGTGTGGAGCGCAGTGCGCTTCTTGTCTTAAAAACCGGACACAGAATGCGAATGGTAGTTTACTGCGTACGTTGTCAGATTTATCTGAAATCATGTAAGCAAACACCTGGATATCTCCTTCTCCGTATATACATCTAACTCCACATACAGTCTTGACCTTGCTATGATACCTGCTCTCCACGTCCTCCAGCACTCTGACAGCCGCGTGAAGATGTCCAAAGCAGTATAGCACAGAAGCTAACTTTAAGCGGCTAGAAGCTACATCCGTGTTTAAAGAATATTTGAAGCGTCTTATTATTTCACTGAAAGCAGGGTTTGGTAGTTGCAAACACTGAGATGATTGCACTGAATTATGTAATGCGTACAGGTGAGTTATAAGGTCGAAAGCAACGGTTTTCCATTGGGCATTTGTGTAGTCTTCAAAAACAGTGCGTAATTTATTGTGAATATCTTGCTTGAAGGTTATATTCGACTTGTTTATATGATATATTATTAGCATTAAATCTTTACAAAATATTTGTAAGGACTCGAACTTCAGCAGTAAACTAATAGTGCAACGTAAACATTCACGTCCCCGTTCTCCTCCCTCTCCAACTTGTCTGATTCGCCGTATATCACACGCTTGTAACCGATACCCTAATTGATCTATATTTATTTGAAATAAATCTTGCAAGTCGTTCTTTATCAAGCAGTTCACGTTCTGTAAAATGCGTCTCTGTTGCACCGTAGACAGTTTCCCATCGAACAAGTTCACTCCTACTATGATATAATGAGGAAAGCATCCCAAACGCAGCCATTGCCTTAATACTTGTAAACATAGTAAAAGTTGAAACATGAGGTTATGTTCCTTCCACAGAGAAGAGTGTGTTCTCTCAATGGTGTAAAACATTAAAGTTTTACAATGAAAACTTGTAATAAAATCCTCAACCATTTTATTGAATAAGAATTTTTTAATTAATTTTAAAATTATGTAACATTTTATTTGTATCATATTAAAACTAAACATCAACATTCGTTCTATAAGGTTTGGAGACAGTCGCCATTCTTCGCGCTTGTAATCGCTGTCTGGATGTCCTGCAGGAACAATAAAACAGGGAGCAACCTGTGCTGCCTCAAGTAGCTGGGCGGGCGGCCAGTGTCTACCTCTACATCTGTCTACCCAGTGCTGTATTTCAGGAAGTGGTTTGCAGACGTGAAATGCCTCTACAAAATCCCAGTTAGGTTGAGGACTCACAGAAGGTCCATTTCTTTTTACCTCCCCTTGCTCTGAAAGTATCTTCCCTGATTCCTGTTTCCACCTTTCTGAGCTGAACAGTACTTGCCCAGAATCTTTCCTTACACACTTGTCATCGTAAATACTGGTAACCGCTTCCGGTGTGTATGGGTCTATGACCTGTAGTAAGTACTGTTGAGGTGGAGTGATGTCGTCACGAAGCATCAGAAGGTTAACCTCTTCAGCCTCCCAGTCTCTCCAGTCTGTCATGATGTTAACTTCTTTGGAACTGAATAGCAAATCAATGTCAGAATTGAGACCAGGAGTGGTGGTGCCTTCTGATTGACTCCCGAAATGAAAACATTCTATTAGTGGTCTTGCTATCGTCATTATTCGCTCTCTACTCAAATATATTTGTCTCCGCTCCATTACAGTGCATTTTCCGGCCCCAATATCATCCAGCACATCTGATATCCGGATAGACAATGCTGGGAAGTACTCTGGAATCTGGACGTGAAACTATTGTGTTAATTATTATTATTTTATCATCATCAGTGTTATAAAAATACATATAAAATATTCTGATGTTATTATTGAACACACGAATGATTGTATTAATTTTCATTTGTGTTTTTATATTTATTTTACAAATAAATCATGGTCGTATAGCATTATAGCATTATATTTGACTATTGCAGTCGTGGTTTAAATGCATACAACGAAATGCATACTTGTGTATGGCTTACCATGATTTACAGGGACCTTTTCTCAAATTGACTTTTTTTTTAACTTTCTGTCACAGATTTAAAAGGAAGCAATAACAGTTGTCACGAACACAAAATAGCACTAAATGATAGCCATATACGTAACTGACATGTTTGTTCATGACTTAGAGTCATTTTAAATTATTGAAATTAAAATGCATTACAAACAATAAAAGATGAACCAATGTGGAGTGTTTCTGTTGTGATTTATTTTGGCTTCATGAGAATCACTTTCAATCACTAAAACACTATTACAGAAGTAAGACTGTCAGGAATGCCGAGAAAGTAAAGCGAAAGATTCGGACAATAACTATCGCGGTTCAAAATCATGGTGAAGGTACCGATTTCATTGAAAATCCTTCTTTAGGTTACATATGTTTTCTGCTTGTTAATTGTTTCTGCTTTATATCACAAATTGTCTGTGCGTCTGTCAGTGCGTCCGTGGATCAGATGTCAATACAAATCACGAGATCCACAATTGATACCTAAACGAAAACATAAATATTCTATCGATTGTAAATAAATATATTAGTTTCTTCAAAATTATCCGGGGTTAACTATTTTTAAATAAATACTGATAAATGCACGAAGAAGTCTTTCTTAAAATAAGTTCGACAACTCAAGATCTAATAAGTATAGGGACACGCTTTCGTTAAAAATATCAAATACAGATGTTCTACACGCTTCAATAAGCGCATTTGAAACGCTTTATATTTGAGATGTATGATTAAATTATTAATGAAAAACAAAACATGTTGTTTTACCAGAAAGTTTGTCACGAGATGTTGATCCTGTCTGTTGTTTGACCGCTTCGATCTATCCACATTGATACAAACTCTTCTAGCACCAAGATTGGGATTCGAAATCTGAACACGTACATTGAAGAAACAAATCAGTATATGTTAAAAGAACGAGATATGAAGAAACATATCAATATACTATACAAATGAAATGTTTTGTAACCTACCATTAAAACCAAGTAATATTATGTAATGTATAATGTTAATAATCAATTTTATTGTGTATTGCAAGTAACGTTTCACTGGGCTACATAATTAGAAATAAATGTATTTACTTAACATATTCGTTATCGCGCAATAAAGCACGTGAATACTGTCTTCGAACATCGGAACCTTATGGTCAAAGCAAATCGGCTTCGTCCATTATATGGTGCAGACAAAATAACATGGTTATTTACTTCTTTTATAGAAGGAAACATAGCCGCTGTCTTTCTAGAAAGGAACCACGTTTGCATGTTTCAATCACAAAAAAACAAACCTTGTTCTATGTGCCTGTTTCCTGAGGCAATTTCGGCATACACCGCAGACAGCTGATCGTCGTGTTGATAGAATCAGGTTCTTCTTCCATTTTGTCTAGCTTGAATATATCAGTAATGACTTTTTTAAATTATTTGTTCATTTTTTTATGAAGCACCGATAACATTGAAATGAGAAAAAATATTGTACAGATCATGTTTTAATTTCTTATTTTGCACACTGCAAAATGTTGCGCATATGTGCTTTACAGGAACAGAACCTAACTGGAAAATGTCGACGTGTACAAAGACCTTAAATAAGCGGTCAAATCAAGCAAAAACTAAAAAACATCCATTCAATAGTTTAGAACATATTTTTGCTGTTGACGTAGATGATTATGACGATTAATTTAACTTGACAAGAACAATAAAGGTACTACGCATCTTTTCTGTTTTGGAAAATTACTAGTTAAATTATGCTGTACAGTACCATATTTTGTCTACAAAACTTTCCATTTGTTCTTAATTTTATTGTTGAATCGTTCAATTGAAGTTAACGGACTGTAATAGCAATGAAATCAGAAAGTTTGGTTATGCATGTTAGTCATTGACATCTCGCCTGGAAGACAATCGCTCCGCCCACTGTATCAATGGCCTAGCGGTTAGAAAACCTAGACAAGCTAACACAAACGTGGCGTCTATGCCTATTTGTTACGCGACTATCTTGATGATTTGATGAACTTGTTTCATCCCCAATAATACTGGTTAGATTAAAATGTGTGTCATTTATGTTTTATGCAAAGGAAAAAAACAATAAGATTTTAAATATAGCATTACATTAGCTATACATGAAGGTAGTTCGGTAAGATAAACACGCTCTCAGATGCTTGCGCGCATACCGAAATCCATAATGTTTCTACTCGTAATGGTGGTATTAGTAATCAATAACACTTATTCAGAGGTATTAACCGATGTTATATACACAAATATCAGCAAAACATTGTTTCCGCGTGTATTTGACACGAACTAGGGTTTTATAACAGGTATTTCGGTTAAGTTATACACGCTTTCCGACCCCCAGCGGGACACTAAATCCCCATGTTATTACATATAAACGTGATAATAATAATAATATAAAACATATCAAAGGGTTCATTGATCAATTATAATAATTGAAAGTGCAAAACAACAAGTTAGTCTGGTCATTTTCTGAAATAATGTAACGTTCTATAATGGAGACATCGGTCAGGCTACATAATGAAGCTGCCAGTATCAGACGCTTGAGCGGGTTCCGACGTCGCCCAAGTTAACACGGGCATTGGTGCTATCAGTAATAAATGAAACCTATACGATGCCATTTATAAATAAGTGTAATGAAAATGTTAGTATAACATTGTGCTCACTTCTTTCTTACACAATAACAATATTTAGTGGGGATGTCGTTAGGTTATGCAAAGCAGGTAACGAATTTTCAATTATTTTACATATAATCGAGATATAATATATATTAAATATTGCTAATATGACAGTTATCGATCTTTATAATGAAAAGTATTACACAAACAATAGCTTAGATCATTTTCTAAAATAAATTTACGTTCTCTAACGGGCATTTCGGTATTTCTACAAATTGAAGCTTCCACTCGCACTTATCAAGACCACATATCGACTTTGGAAATGGTATACATTCAATGTCAAAATTAATCTTTCTGTATACCGACTGTCCGAGTTATATTAACCCAATTCTTGTCGTTGAGCTATATTGCATTTACGTTTTTTAAAGAAGTAAATAAACAAAACTCGTTCAAAAAATGAGAACCTAGACATTCGACTTGTCTGGGAAAACGGCGGACAGGTCGTAAAAAACCGGCGCATCCGATTTATCGATCGCATATTGGTCGATCTATATTTGCATGTCGTTAAGAATTTGATTCACAGGTTGCGAGATGTCAATCACGACACATTAAAATGGAACAAAAATTCTGCGAAACATGTAAAAGGTTATTAGCAGCGAATTTAGTAACATGTCGGTATCAAATTTATAACTGCACAAATACAAAAATATGAAGATGTACACAAATTTGGTCAAGATATAACACTGCGGCTAGCGACAGGAGCGCTTTAACAATCGCATTCAATAAATAACGCCATTATCCACCTTGAACTAGTGAACACGTTTTTGACCATTTTTCATAACATTCCGAACTCGACCGAGATATTATTATATTGTTGTGGCCAAGTTTCATGAATATTGAACAATAAATGTGGCCACTAGAATGTTTACAAGGAAAATATTGAAGACGCACGACGTATGACGAACGACGGACGACGCATGAAGTACAACAAACGACGGACAAAGACGATTACAAAAGTACTCCATGATCACGGTTTGCTCATGTTAGATAAAACAAAAAAGAAGAAATGATAACTATTTTGAATGGTCACAGTTATTGTGATAACGATGACGATGGTGTCTACCATGATGTTGGTAAACGATAATGATGATTATAATAATAACGAGAACAGTGACATTTAACACAGCCACACCACGCATAAATTAATAAGAGTTTCAATAATGCGATGTTCTTATAATCGAAACCGAAACAAAACGTTACTGACTGTGTTGTAGACCTTAATATTGATTTATGAATTACGTGCATTCTTAATGGGAATGTATATTATTTAGTTTTCGGATGCCCCATAATTAACTTTATAATCACCATCTGTTCGTTGCACACGTAGATGCACTACTACTACTTCTACTACAACAACAAGACAAAAACTACTTCAACTACTAATACAGACGCGAATGAAGCCCCGGCGTATTGGGGCGCGGATGGGTTTTATGAGAGAAGAATATGTCCATACAACGAATTTTATTAAAACTGCAGATTCAAAATCACGAAGTTTCCGGCCGTTTTGCTTTTTAAAGCAATGAGTCAAGACACATAGTTTGACAATTTATTTAATTATTTTAAAGTTAGATGTTTTAAATGAAATTAAAGGCACTTGTTTTAATGCCAAATGATCGTTTAGAACATTTGAATTTCTCATTTGCCTAAGAACATCCATTTTAATTAATAAGTTATGATGATAGTGATGATGATGATAATGATGATGATGATGATTATAATGATGATGATGATGATGATGATGATGATGATGATGGTGTTGGTGATGATGATGATGATGATGATGATGATGATGATGATGATGATGATGATGATGATGATGATGATGATCTGTTTTAAGTTAACATATTCAAGCTTTTTATACGACTAGATTAACTGATTAACTGTATCGTTATGTAAATGATAACGAAACCAATTAATAATTAAACACATTGACAATTTTACCAAATGTCATTTTACTTCTACTGCAACATTGTATTTGTCATCAAGTATCATATGAATATTAAATAATCTTAATATATTTTATGTAATGGAAATGATTATCTTTTATTGACATCTGTGTAACTTGACAATCTATGTGTACTCGGGCGAAATCGAAAGTAATGTGTTATTGATTTTCAAAACTCATGAATTTACATTGTAATTAGAGTACAACGAAATACATTAAAGAGCAATTCGTTAAAACGATATTCATAATTATTAAAATAACGAGTATAGTGACACTAAACACGACCACACCACGAACAAATTAATGTGACTTTTAAACATGCGATGTTCTTCAAATCGAAACCGAAACTTAACGTTACCGACTTTCTTGTATACCTTAAAATTGATCTATGAGTAACTTGCATTTTCCACGGGAATTTAGATTTTGTTTGGTTTTCGGTTGCCTCGTATTGGATATTATAATCGCCGTCTGTTCGTTGCACAAATGGATCTACTATTATTACGAAAACACACGAAAAACACAGCTGTTCTATTTCTGCTTCTATTACAGACGAGTAGGAAGTTCCCGGATATTGGGGCCGCTGGTGGGGTGAACGCGGGACGGGTTTGTCTTTCCGACAATGTTTTTAAACTGTCAATGCATTTTCCTGGCTTTGTTTCCATTTAAAGCGTTGATTCAGTATACATAGTTTGACAATTTATCTCATTATTTCAATTTCAGATTGGCTTGGAAAACCCATTTAAATTAACGATGATGACAATGATCAGGATGAAGATGATAATGATTATGACGATGATGATGTTGATCATGATAATGCAAAATAAAATGTCATAAATACAGACGAAATCGATATGTTTATTCGCGACATTTGATACTATTATACTCGAGGCTTTGTGGATTACATAAGTACAGGCAAGGATAAGATGTGAAATGGTATCGAGGATCGAGTCAATCTATCATCATGTTAAATCAAGTTATAAAGATATGTCTTATCCAGAGCTGTTTGGTGTCACGCTAGAAGTAAAACATTGTGAGCCATTATCACATTTATTATTTATTTTATTCATAAATGACATTAATGATTGTATTGATATTAATAGTTTAACTGAAAAAAGATGTACGTTTATAATCAATATGTATGTTGTTACTTGCTGACGACATTAAAATGTTTTACCACTTATCCAGAAAGTTTACAAATTGCAATTAAATGCTATCTATAAATACTCATGTCACGTGTGTAAATGGGGATAACACATAAATAATAACAACACAAAAATGTGCACATTCGAAAAAAGGAAAAGTAATTGTACATGTAGATGGAATATTAACCAACAATTGTTCATGAATTTGCTACTAAGGCCTTTAACTACACTACACTGGTAATATTTCTAGAACAATTAAGGCAAATAATGAACAAGCCTTACAAGCTTACAACCATTTATTGTCTATTTTTTTATTTAGCAAAGTGAAGATAAATTCTAAAATTTAACTTTCTCTATTATTCGTGTGCGCTCACAGTCTTCTAATGCCGCTGTCTGATGCGAACTAGGCAGATATGCAAACAACGGGCACTTAGTTATTGGGTTAAAATGAAACAAAATCCTGAATCTCGTATGCACATGGTTTATAACGAACAATGTAATCTTTACAATGATTGTATTAGGGATAATAATAACAAATAACATAGCTATGTGGTGTGCATTTGTTAAACAACAATTAGATCAATTAGGACACGGAATTTTATTTAATAAATTAATTAGCAATTTTGATTAAAAGAGAAGTGGGAATAACACAATCATTGGAACGACGAACCATTGATCAGTACAGTAATTATCAACGCTTAACGCTAAATCAATTGTATTCGAACACAATTGTATGTGATGTGTCTGATAACATTAGCCGCTTATTCTATATAGGTTTAAGTAAGATCAGAAAATCATAAAATTTCAAAATGTCGTTGGAGATAAACTATTATGACCTAATAAATTGTAAAATATGTATTAATCAACTTCCTAACAATAATACTACATGTATATTGAAAAAAAAAACTAAAACGTTTGGAAAACTGAAACAAACACAGTATGTGTATGTGTGTTGTAAGAAATGTCTGGATCGTACTAAAACAACTCAATGATCAATGGTGAAAAGTCATAATTTAACTTAAAGACATTTACCATTTCGAATGTTCGAATGGTGTTATCAAATCGAAAAGTATGTTAGAACTTAGTTTTATAAAGAAAACAACGCGCATGACTTGAACTTTACCTTACACTACTTCCCAAAACTCCTTCACATTGCATATCAAAACTCCGCACAAAAAATCACAGATTTCCAAAATAAGTCAGAAATTGAAACGGCACTGCTTTTATTGAAATATAATAGTACTTGCATTAGTTATACAATCTGTTTAAACATTATTCCAACGAAGTTTCCATTGACAAATGCTACTGATTGTCAACCTCTGTAAGACGAGATAACGTGTCGATAACGAGTTAGAAAAACAACGACAAGCTTTATCATGCGATTCCCATGTGATATTTGCAACAGTATTTTATTGGTCGAGATAAGATTTCTATACGGAAAAGCGAACTCATTTATCTTTAAGGACTGCAATAGCACATAGGCGTAGGACTTGTTTTTCAAATACATATGTTCATACTCACTGGAAGACAAACATTAAGATTTAAAATTAACGTAGAGAAATATTCCATAATTTTGACAACGCGTATATTGTATTAAATGACGTACGTCAGTGGAAATTGGTTCAAAATATCTTGCACGCCATACAATATTTTTTGTATACATATTGCTCAGCATTCAAATAGATTATAATATTTTAAATAAACGGTCAAACTTTTCTATATCCTTAATTTCATTAAAGGATGTTTTTACATCATCGCTCAATGAAAACATACAGAGCCAATTCCTGTCTTAAGAGCGCATGCGCGTAGTGGTATTTCCTGTTATGAATTATTCATATGAATGTGTTTGTATCAATCGAATTTCATTTTAAATCTAAATGTACACAATTGCAACCAAACATTTCATATATTAAGGACAAAGTAGATAGCTACGCATATGTGTGATAACTGATAACAGCATGCGCCTACCTTGTGATACTTTATTAAGACCCTGGCCGTTATCTGCTCCTTTTGTAAATAAACCACATGTAAATAGTTTGATCGATAAATGACATTCAGCCGTTGCGACTCACAAACACGCAATAAACACACACATAAGTTTAATCTTAGGTAAACGCTTTGGAACGGTGAATGCAGACCAGTGGGGTCTTTAAACTAGATTGAGCGAGCTCCGACCCTTACAATTCGCCCGGAGTCATTCATAAAGAATTTAAGTCTGAATTATTATTCACATCATAGCATCCCAATTTAATTTAAATAGCAATACGTGAGACATTCATTTTAATTTAATTGCCACTTAAACATACTCAACGTTTAGATGAAGTTCAGACCAAAATAATTACAATTTTTAAGGCACGATGAAATACAATTGAAAGACGTATCAACTATCTCTTGTCCTCGATGTGTTTTTAGGCTTACCACAATTCGATGATAACAGTGACAATCTGCATTTATCATTATATTCAGCACATGCCATTTTAATCTTACGATTGCGATATGGAGTAGCCATGCACTGAAACCGATATTCATGTGCATACGTCGATTTTGTTGTAGGATGTAACACTTTATACACGCGAACTAGAAATCGTTAACGCTAACTGTGGACATGTTAATAGTTTGCTAAACAGACTGTTTAACAAAAACTTATAATATGTTATTGTTATTTCGCGCTCAGTGTCAACATTTGATCAGCTATGGTGTTCATTACTGGTTGTTCTGACGTTTGAGCAGAATCTGCTCAAGGAAAAGAGACAGTGCACATACTACATACGAGTTGCTTGAAGTAGCTTTTATATTTCGAGAAGATGCAAGTCTCATATAAACGGAGAGATGTTCGTTCAGTGAACTGTTTCATTTTTTTTAGAAAAACATGTATTATGCAATAAGACCAGGCATTAGGCACTCGTGTTTTTGCCATATTCTTGAACCTAATGCATGCATTTAATTAACTTAAATTACTTTAATTACTTTATATTTCCTTTTTTTTTTGACACACTTTCTTTATTGTATGTTTATCTTGTCTACAAACATTTATATCAAATATGTTTATTTTGAAAATGAATAATGAAGAAGGGCCCTTCCTCATACGAATTAATTTACAACGAACATGGAGCCAACTTACTATCCATTAAATATACATGACTCCAACCGTGAAAATTTCTTTGTTAAATAAATCAATATTATTGAAATGAGGAGATACATTGTGAAGAGTATGTTTTTATTTCTAAGTTATACTGCTGCACAATTTTGCGTGTATATGCTGTACAGAATCTAACTGGAGATAGTCGCCGTGTATTTCATCTATATTAATGCATACAGTTTACGCAAATTGAAAATGCTTATAATAATTTGATAGTTTACTTCTTTTGTTCGCTTCAGGATTTTACAATTACGTTATTCACTTTCCTAACTTATAAATACTAGCTTGTGGTAATTAAGTATCAAGTAACTTTTAAAATCCGCCAACGCCATTGTTGATATTGTAATCGATACTTTGATAGATGTTTATCTTAATCGACATATTTTCCGAATGAAATAGCGTTCCTCTTTAAATAAAGACAACGTGTCATAAGGGGTCTTCTTCGTCCCACAAACATTACAACGAAGAGTATAAATAAAAATACAAACAATTGGTCTTATCTAAATTGCATTTATTCTAAAATAGTTTTAATATTCAAAGTTATGTTTCTAAAATTGAATCGGCGATTAAGTTAAGTATTAAGAGGACATGCACGCATTAAAATATAAGAAAACGAAGGTCATTGGTAACATGACGGTAGAGTGACATTGTGAAATTATCGATACAATTGAAAGAACAGCCTATTTGAAGAAGTGAGGTCGTTTTGTATTCCTTATCGAACTTGTGTATGACTTCATAGATAGTATCGCATATAAATCCATTAAATAACATGTAAACAAATAAAGATGACTAAGGATAAGAGAGTGTTACATTTTTTTAATTATTGATGTTAGCCATTCGTTCACTACTGCCAAACAAAACACATTAAAACTCAATAAGACAGTGAAATATTAAACATTAATCAAACATAAAGATAAAACAGTTTACCTTAGTATTGTTTAGTTTAATAAACATCCGTTCACTGACTCTCTGTAGTTCTTAATTAACGTGTGGCATTTAAACAAAATCATTTTACGAAGTCCTCTAACGAACCTTGTAATTTGTATACTTTAAAGGCTTCAAATGTATTTATCATCTATGCATATTGCCAACCAGATAACAATAGTGTGCTTTTTGTAGTATCTGTAAATTGATCCGTCTTTTGAATGATATTGTCCACAATGTTTTAAGATTGCTTACAACTTGTCTTCAATAGGCGAGTAATCTGAAACTATTGCCCGCCCGATGTACTTTTGAATTGTCGTTCATGTTTTGGCAAAAACAAGTGTATTACGAAATCTTAAAAATGATGACTAACGCATAGGTCTTTATTCTAAACTACATTTACATACTTCGTTGTGTAGATATGTTGGCATGATTTAAAACACCTTAAGCAACTGTTATGGACCGCTTACAGTAAACCTTTATAACATAAAACTATAGTTTTTAGTGGTCTAAGGCTGATATTGCCGGGGTGGAAATTGGGGGATAAGCGCCCATTTCCCTAGAAAAGCCCTATAAGGCACGCGTCTCAAAAAGCCTCTGTCAGCCAAAATCCAGCTCCTGGCCTACGAGTGTGGCTTAGCTCTAAGCCCGGCAGACCATGTTCTAGCTGACAGGAGAAGGGGTGCAGGCGGGTCTCTGGCGCCTTAAAACCAGCTGCTTCGGGCAGATGGGGCTCGTCATCCTTGGTTGGTAGCTCATCTAGGAGAAGGAAAACTCTGATCTCAAACCTCCGCTGCCTTGCGGCATACCCAATCATGGGAAAGGCTAGGGGAGTCAACCCCGACATCAAATCCGGAGCCGGAGTCCCTAAGGCAGTCTGGCCTTGTCCTCAAGGTCATTCTGGCAACTCCTGCGACAACGCTGGTGCCAAGCTGTATCGGTCTACCGTTCCCTTGGATCCATCAGCTGCGTGGAGAGGGGGGTCCTGACGCATGGGCAACCCAGGATCTCCATACTTCCTTGCCCAGGCTTGCGCCCTGGAGAGGTCACTTACAGTNCGAAGCAATGCCCAACGTATAGCCCGACGCTGCGCCAACGACTACTGGCTGCAGCTGTGCGAGAGCATCCAGCGCTCAGCCGACTGTGGAAATGTGCGTGGCATGTACGATGGCATTAAAAAGGCAGTTGGCCCCACAGTCAAGAAGACCGCCCCACTCAAGTCATCCACTGGGGAGACGATCACTGACCGCAACCACCAGATGAGGAGATGGGTGGAGCACTACTCAGAGCTTTACTCTAATGTAACTGTTGTCACCGAATCCGCCATCAACGCCATCAGTGACCTGTCCGTAATGGAAGAGCTTGACGCCACTCCCACTGTTGATGAACTTGCCAAAGCAATCGACTCGCTGAGCTGCGGCAAAGCCCCAGGAAGTGACGGCATCCCACCTGAAGCCATCAAATGCGGGAAGACCACCCTACTCCAGCCACTGCACGATCTTCTGCTTTTGTGCTGGGAGGAAGGAGCAGTGCCACAAGACATGCGAGATGCATCCATAGTCACCCTTTACAAGAACAAGGGTGACCGGAGTGACTGTAACAACTACAGAGGCATCTCTCTGCTGAGCGTGGTTGGAAAGGTCTTTGCTCGCATAGTCCTAAACCGTCTCCAGACCCTTGCAGCAAGGATCTACCCCGAGTCTCAGTGTGGTTTCCGCTCCGGCAGATCTACCACCGACATGATCTTTACTGTACGCCAACTCCAAGAAAAGTGCAGAGAACAGGGTATGCCTCTTTACTTGGCCTTCATCGACCTTACTAAGGCTTTCGACCTGGTCAGCAGACCCGGACTGTTCCGCCTTTTGGAGAAGATTGGTTGCCCTCCCAAGCTGCGCAGCATGGTGGTATCCTTTCACGAAGACATGAAAGGAACTGTCGTCTTTGACGGGTCATCCTCAGAGCCATTCCTCATCAACAGCGGTGTCAAGCAGGGTTGCGTGCTTGCACCTACCTTGTTTGGTATCTTCTTCTCGATGCTGCTGAAGTATGCTTTTGACTCGTCCACTGATGGCATCTACATTCACACCAGGTCCGACGGAAAACTCTTCAACCTCGCTCGCTTACGGGCCAGAACAAAAGTGACCGAAGTCCTCGTCAGAGAGATGCTGTTTGCGGACGATGCTGCCCTGGCCACGCATACAGAAGAGGCTCTTCAAAGACTCATAGACCTCTTCGCTACAGCATGTTCAGAATTTGGGCTTACTGTCAGCTTGAAAAAGACTAATATCATGGGCCAGGATGCCAGCAACGTACCCTGCATTAAGATCGGGGACTATACCCTGGAGGTGGTGGATGACTTCACCTACCTTGGTTCCACCATCAGCGGAAACCTGTCCATCGATACCGAGCTAAGCAAGCGCATCGCAAAGGCTTCAGCTACCATGGCCAGACTGACAAAGAGAGTCTGGGAAAATAAGCTTCTGACAGAGAAGACCAAGACCAGGGTATACCAGGCCTGTGTCCTCAGCACTCTGCTGTACGGTAGCGAAACATGGACGACCCTCATGCGACATGAACGCCGCCTCAACACGTTTCACATGCGTTGCCTAAAGCGCTTGTTGGATATAAAGTGGCAGGATCGTATCCCATACAGTGACATACTGGAACGTGCTGGGATCCCAAGCATGTATGCCCTACTAGCTCAACGTCGCCTCCGCTGGCTTGGTCACGTGCGCCGAATGGAGGATGGACGCCTACCAAAGGACGTCTTGTACGGCCAGCTTGCAACTGGCACGCGACCCGTAGGTCGCCCAGCTCTCAGGTACAAAGATGCCTGCAAGCGGGACCTCAAAGCCTGCTGCATTACAGCAGAAACCTGGGAGACTCTTGCCGAGGATCGCACCTCTTGGCGACAGTCTATACACAGAGGTATCGAGGCAGCTGAGGAAAGCAGATCCGGACATGCAACTCAGAAGAGAAGCATGCGAAAAGCGCGCGCCGCCATCCCCCCCCGACTGCAAGCCCCTTTGTGTGCGTATTGTGCAACAAGGACTGCCACGCCCACATCGGCCTGCTAAGTCACAGCAGGCGTTGCCCTAAGAAGTGACAAACAGAGCGCATAAGCATAGTCTTTCGAGACTCAGCTCTGCCAACCCAATATATTGTTAAATAGAGCATCCGTATCTATTTTCTAAATTACAAGTCAACATAGGTCTACAGAAAAATAAAATAAGACGAACGTGAATACATGTATAATTGTTAAGTTACATAAACACATTATTTGTTGGGGTACAAGAAATATTGAATGGTGGAGGGCGGGTTTAATCTATTTATGCCTTTTTATCACAATTAAAACTACTTAATTGTGCAATATTGTAATGAATACATTCATTTTTATTTGCTGGTAATCGGCTTATGATTGTGCATTAATGCTTTTATATTATAATATATTTGCAAGAGAATGTTCCACTTCTCCTTCCACCAATCCTTAGACTTAAGTCTAAGAATAAAGAAAATTCTTTAAATTTTATTATTGAAGAAATGTTTTAATCTTTAGTCAAATGTGGTATTAACTGCATCTATCTCCATCATTCTTAATGGAGAACTTTCTTTTTTAGGACATTATCACCAGAGGTAGTCTTTATAATTGCTGGACGTATTAGTCGTCATAATTCATAATTTGGTATTCGTCTAAAACTGGGTTGGTTAATACGGACCCTGACTTTACAATATTTTTTTAATCAAAGCTATGATTTTTTTAGAACTAAATAAACTACAAGGCAGTTAAAGAGACCGCTATATCAGCTATATATCTCACGCCGATATTTTTTATTACAATGAAGCTGTGCAATCGTCCTAATGACCTTAACATGGAGGCCAAATTAGATGAAAATCCTTGCATGGGTAAAGTCGATATGAAATAGAATAAAATGATGAAACATTTGACCTTGAAGTATGACCTTGACTTTGAGTCTGAATGACTGAAATACTTTTGCCAAGTTTCTTGAAAATCCATCAAAATGAATGAGATTTACATTTATTTTGACATTGAACCGGTGTGACTGACTCATGCCTTCTTCATATCGTCTCAATACCCTTAACAAATGAGGAAAGTTTCATGAAACTCTTACAAAAGGTATATGAGGTATGAAGCGGATACAAAAAAAATGGAAGCTGTGAATTTTACAAACCAGTCACATGTTTAGTAGATATTGGGTTCTGATTAGACTGGTAATATTTTCCAGTTTAGAATATGTGTCTGATGTTGACTTGTACTGTTACATATATAAATATCTGCCAAAACAACGAATACAATTGGAAATAGACTATAGTTTGTCATAATGGTGACAAAGAATACCCACCCCCTCCCAACGCCGAAAGTTTTAATATGTAGCATGATGCTATAGAAGTTGAAAAAGAGGCATAAAGATTGTGATTTTTTAAACTATGATGATAAGAAAATGCTCTTGCGCGACTTCATGTCATTAGGGCAATGCCTTAAAGCCGGCCGAGTTGATATTTCTCACAACAATTTGGTTTTCTAAACTGACCAGAATTGATCAGTATTCGTCAGATACATTCTAAAGCTAAACTCTTCCATACTGATTTTCGCAAAAATTGTGCCAAATATGCCAAAAGCATCAAAAATACGAAACCTAATCATGTACATAACGGAATCCTCAAGACTAATATTAACCTGTGACGTATACACGCTTTGGGTCACGTGAGCTCCAATTTCACGTTATTTCCACTTCCGCGCTTTTCAAAACAAAGAAGAACTACTAAATTACACGGTTTCTCAATGGCAAATGGCGTTGTAAACAATGATGCAATGGTCACGTGGTTTTACATGTGACCCGAGCGTGTTTAAATTTAGATCATTTCTGCCCATGTACAGAAATTGAAAAGCCTTATTTTTGTGCTGAATTTGAGCATGTTGTCAACCCTACTTAATTGGCAAATATGGTCATATCACACACAGCATCTTATTCGATTAGAAAACAACCATTCCAATGGCCCTGTTAATTATTAATGAACATGTTTGTCTCGGTTTCTGAAGATGACATGTAGTGGATGGTGTATCGCATTCATTTCTAAATTTAAAAATATAAAGTATTTTGACAAACTGTTTATATTACCACCTTACGATGTTACACACCAACTATTAATCCTCTGACACTTTGCGGTTTTACAGGCATGTTTGTCAAGTTATTTTCTAAATAAGTCTATATAAACCACGTGACCCCTGGTGCGTAGCCAGTTAAGACTCAAGGGAAATGATTTAAAAAACCCTTAGTAGGACCACTAGATGATGTTACACACCAAATATTAAACCTCTGACCCACGTGGTTTAAAAGAAGACGATTTTTGAAGTGTTCAATTAAAAAATATATTTTCAGCTGCGGAGAATTAAATATGTAACGGATCAGAAAAAAATAAACAATTTCCAATAAGAGTTATCAAGAATCATTCCTTTAAAGTTTCGTTAAAAAATCCAGCGGTTCAGGATGAGAAGTTGTCAAAATAAAAATATTATCGTAGGCACGCACTGACTGACGGACAAGGGACATGAATAAAGCATGCTTAAAGCTTCTTCAAGAGCAATATGTGCTCAGTTAGCGAAAATGAAAGGTCTTACATCAATACATTTTTAAAATCAAAAGTACATTATAAAAACATATTGATGCCATTATCATGAGCCTATTATCTTAAGATTGGAAGAAAGAACTATGCAAGGCAGTTCAAAGAAAATGTATTATGTTGATCATCAATTTATAATGCTAGTTAGAATGGGTGTAATCCTACCCCAACCAATCTGAAATACCCTATTGTTATTTCTTACAAAGTAAGTGTATATGAACATATTTGGAAACCAAATCATGGGATAAATTGATCGGGAGCTCTGAATGCATGCACTGGGTAGAGCAATTTCATGCTTGATCTATTGAAAGTTTATTGTGTTGTATAAAGATTTTACAACCGATAATTGGGCCATACAATACGTTGAAGTTGTTATTACCACTAGACTTGAATAATTTAAATAACTCAAAGGATCGAAATAGCTAAACCAATTTTGTGTTATTGTATACTACAGAAAAATAGGTTAATATAGCTATTATAGTGCTTTTCCAATTTAGACATTGACTTCAGTCCGACGTATTTCGAAAACACTCATATGGTGTGTTAAATAATGGTATTGAAAATCAGTTGATAGTAACTGACATAGTTGTCCTTGTAAATGCAGTTAACACCACTGTGTCTTTTGAATAAAAATGCCCGGTCTGTATAAATTATACCCGACATTAAAAAAAAACTCTCGATGCAAAATCACGGCTTGTCTTGGCTTTTGTTTAATGTAAAGCGGTGATTTAACATACATAGTTTGACAATGTATTTAATTACCTTAACGTCAGATATTCCTTAATGGAATTAAAGAAAATCTTAATTTTGATGTTGGCTTGAAACATCAAATTTAATGAATTAATGATGATTATGGTGATGACGATGATAATGATGATGACGATAATGCAAAATCGAATGTCATAAATACCGACGATATCTACATGTTTATTCATTTTGAATAATTATAAATGAGCACACTCATACAAGTGATTACATCTCACCATATGCATGCTTAGACGCAAAAAACTATCTGCTTTTATTACTACTAATATAAATTAATAAAACAATATACTACGTTTACATATTCAAGCGTTAAAAAACGACTAGATTTACTGTATTGTAAATGATAATAAAATAAATTTAATCAATAAACACATTTAACAATTTACAACATGTCGTCTAAGTTATGCTGCCTGATTGTATTTCTCATCACGTATATTTTGAACATAAAATAATTAAAATATATTAAAATCATTACCTTTGATTTACTTCGGTTTATTTTGACAATCTGTGCGTACTTAAGCGAAATCGAAAGTAATACGTTGTAGGTTTGTTCGGGTATTTCCATTGACGTAAGTCAAAAGCCAATAATTTACAATGTAACCATAGTGCAAAGCAAACATTCAAGATTGATTGGGTATGGGTTCAGTTTTTACGCAGAGGCGTAGCGCGGCCTAACTCAGTGTTACTATTTATATATATCGTATATGAAAATAGAAACATTAAATATTAATGTACATGTATCTTTAACCATCATATACCAGCTATAGTGTTTTTTTTTCAAACTGTAATAACATATCAGCCGTCTTTACACCGTTGAAATATTTAAACAAGATATAATCTCTGATCAAACTACAAATGACTTTTCAGCTGCGGAGACCTACATAATTATGTAGCGGATCGGAAATACTTAAACAATTTTCAATAAGAGTTATCAAAGGATCATTCCTGTAAAGTTCGTAAAAAATCCAGCAGTTCAGGAGGAGAAGTTGTCAAAATAAAAATATTATCGTAGGCACGCACTGACTGACGGACAAAGGACATGAACAAAGCATGCTAAAAGCATCTTCATGAGCAATATGTGCTCAGTAAGCTAAAAATAAAAGGTCTTACACCAATACATTTTTAAAATCAAAAGTACATTATTAAAACATATTGATGCCACAATCACGAGCCTATTATCTTATTATGTTGATCATAAATTTAAAATGCTAGTTAGAATTGGTGTAATCCTACCCCCAACCAATCTGAAATACCCTATTGATATGGTTAACAAAGTAAGTATATAATAATAATTATGAACATATTTGGAAACCAAATCATTTGATAAGCTGATCGGGAGCTCTGAATGAATGCACTGGGGAGAGCAATTTCATGTTTGATCTATTGAAAGTTTATTGTGTATAAATATTTCAAAACCGATAATTTGGCCATACAATACGTTTGAGGTGTTATTACCACTAGACTTGAATAATTTAAATAACTCAAAGGATCGAAACAACTAAACCAATGTTGTGTTAATAGTATACTATCTGTTTAAGGGTCTGTTTTATCTATGGAATGTACATCAATTGATTTTTAATTCTAGTACTTTTAGATGATTTCCTTCAATCGTGTTGTATATTTTACCTATTATGTTTATACATCTTGTTATATGGTTGCGTTGTATTTTATACTGAATTATGTCATGTAATTTCATGTGAAGCGCTTTTGAACGCACAATTATGTGTGAAAAGAGCGCTATACAAATATTGTATAATAATAATAATAATAATAATAATAATAATAATAATAATAATAATAATAATAATAATAATAATAATACAGAAGAATAGGTCAATATAGCTGCTATAGTGCTTTTCCCATAAAGACATTGACTTCAGTCCGACGGATTTCGAAAACACTCATATGGTATGCTCAATCACGGTATTGAAAATTAGTTGATAGTAACTGACAGAGTTGTCCTTGTAAATGCAGTTAACGCCACTGTGTCTTTTAAATACAAAGGCCCGGTCTGTATAAATTATACCCGACATTTGTTAAAACCCTCGATGCAAAATTACGTCTTTCCCTGGCTTTTTTTAATGTAAAGCGGTGATTCAATATGCATAGTTTGACAATTTATTTAATTATTTTAACGTCAGATATTCTTAAATTGAATTAAAGACATGTTTGTTTTTAAAGGCGAATGATGTTTAGAAATTTTTTATTTCGATGTTGGCTTGGAACATCATTTTTAATGAATTAATGATGATTATGGTGATGACGATGATAATGCTGATGACGATGATGCAAAATCGAATGTCATAAATACCGACGATATCTACATGTTTATTCATTTTGAATATTTATAAATAAGCAAACTTTTACAAGTGATTACATCTCACCATATGTACGCTTAGACGCAAAAAACTAAATTTGATAATTAAAAAAAAAAAAAAAACTGTTGCAACATATACTACTATTACTACTAATATAAATTAATGAAACAATATACTAAGTTTACATATTCAAGCGTTAAAAAATTACTAGATTTACTGTATTGTTAATGATAACAAAATAAATTTAATCAATAAACAAATTTACAAATTTACAATATGTCGTCTAAGTTTTGCTGCCTGATTGTATTTCTCATCACGTATATATTTAGAACATTAAATAAGTATAATATAATAACTTAAAATAAAATTAATACCTTTGATTGACTTCGGTTTATTTTGAAAATCTGTGTGTACTTAAGCAAAATCGAATGTTGGTTTGTTTCATCAAACTGTGATACCATATCAGCCATCGATTCGCTTGAATGTAAGTTGTCGCGAGATATCAATGATTGTTTCTGTATGACACATCATTACATAATGCTACTTTATGCACTTTTAAATATATGTTCCAGCCAATCGTAGCGGATAAAAGCGTAACAGATACATGCGTATTGCGTTTGTACAATATACAAAATAAAACAAAAATATATTAGAGACATGCATATTGTCATGATAAAAGTCAGAAAACGTTCCATCAAGATTGAGTAATAAATGTGGCGTCTAGAGCGGTTACTTCGTTTTTGTAAGATGTGACCTGGTAACTATGTTTTTTGGAGCATGACACCCAGACTACGGAATAACGTACTTTTTGAATGCTTTGCCAACTACTCTTTTTTGAATGACTACGGAGAGCAGAGAGCAGTCCATGCGTTCATAAATGTGCCGAAGAAATTTAACGTAATGTAAACTTGTGGAGATTATCGCATATCCATGACTTCATGTATAATGCTGTGCTAAAACATCCGATTGTTTTCAAATCCGAATGAAAAAACACACAGCCAGATCCATTATTTGTGCGAGGCGTTATCACTGTTTGTTTAAGGTTTTATACACACATTAAAGGGGCCTTTTCACTTTTTGGTAAATTGACAAAAAAAAAATGTTTCAGGTTTGAAAATGTTGGTTGTATTTATAATATTGTAGCTCGGCAAGCTTCGCGCTACCATGGTTCTTAACCTCGCACGATAAACTTGATCTTTATCCAACACTCACATAATATTCTCTATATATACCATAGACGCACGGATAATTTATCGGCTAACAAAGCACCTCATTTTGATGAAAACTTTGTTTACATAACCAAGGCGTTCTTATAGCAAATATCGATTATTGATATAAATCAATTGACAATTATTTGCCTACTGTAAACTCTTGCTTGAGTTCGCGGGGGTAATTTTGAGTATGAAGTTTTATATTGATAAATGAAAATACGTCCTGTTCGAAACGCTCCTCTATTATGATTGGTTCCCATTATGACAATTCACGACGGATTGAAATCGAGACCGTAATATTGCACTAAACGTAGTGAACCATTTATATCTTATCATGTCTAAAGGTCAATTGCATAACTCGTTGAACATTGTAAACGGTAACAATTGTCAACGATATACACAAATTACGGGAGAAAATATCTCCTGGATAATGTTAGTATACCATCGAAACAATGATAGAAACACGGAGAATGTAACAAACACATTTACAAGTTTATAAAGTACAACTTAAGAACTTTTAACGAAATTATTCCGCCCAGTGTTTGTCCTTGAATTTGTTCAGTGATTATTAAAAACTACCAATAACTTGTGTATATAAAACTGTCACTTGTGCAAATTAAGGCCAGAATATACAGATATATCAAAAATTAGTTATATGTTTATTTTCTCATTGTTGTGTCCTGCGTGTTTTCTTTTTTCTTCATACCACCAATACAATTGTCTGTTGTTTTTTTTATAAATGAATAACATTTGGTCGACATTTGGTAGTCAGAAGCAATGAAAGACATATACATTTGGGAAACTATTTTGAACGGAATAATTCAGAGCATCTAGAAAAAAAACATACATTTTCTTTTAAAATAGAAAAATAGCCCAATAGCGAAATCAAAATTGTGTGTGAGGAAAAATAGACACTGGGAGCAATTCACTTATTAATTTTATTTTTCAGATTTTTTAGGTGCGGCAAATCCCACGAATATGTTATCAAATTGTAAAAGCCCACAATACGATTTTTTTTTTCAAGATTAATCTATTTATTTTATGCTTTCTGGTGGTTTATAGAGACATATCAGTGAATTAAAACTCATAATTCACTGTTTAAAACAGTGAAAATAATCAATAATTTTCTCTATTCTCTATTAATTTATTTCAAAATTGTCCACATCATGATAAACGCATATAGATCACGAATTGTATAGCAATTACCTGAGCAATACAACTGTCTTTTAAGAGGTGTATTCTATAGATAACCATTTCCCATTTCTACGCACCGAAGCGTAATAGCTCACAGAGCGGTTTAATTCTAAAGACTTTGGTGTGCAAAATGAATTTTCACATGTTATGAATAAATAATGACTGTTTTGAAAACTGCTTTCACATGAAGCTGAATCCCTATTTCCCTAATCGATCTTATTTGCTGCAAAGTAAAAAACAAACAATTGTAGGAAGAAATTGGATGTCTCCTGGCCACTTATTGACAGCCGATAAGCAAAACGCCTAAAGTTACAGTATTCAATTTCGTGTTAATTAACGGACGTTTTCAGAAGTGTGTACACTTGTTACAACACAAAATGAAGTCAGTAAATATTTTATGTATGATTATAAGTCAAGATTAATCCTGAAATTGTTTTAAGGTGCTAATATGTAAATTGGGTTATGTAATATATGTACATCTAACGACCAATGAACTTTTAGTATTAATGCTTTTTCGTAGTCAGTTTGAGGTACTCATTCATTGTGTCACAAAAAAAGACGAGCATTTTGTATCTACAAAAATCTATCTAGTTCTGCCAGTATATTAGCTTTAACAGCTTTTATAGCTAGGGACCTATCGTCAACAATCTTAGGCATCAAACTTAGTCGACCAAACATATCTAGTACATAAAATCAAAGTAGTTATTAAGGATCAGTAATAGTTTTACTTTGTCATGCGTGTGAACTATATGTTCCAATATGCTCCGAAACATCAATCCCTTTTCCAAGTTTCATAAATTGAAACAAGTCAAGCTACGTTTCATGGTCAAAAGCGTTTGCCGCTGGGCTAAATACATATGGGTTTTTTTTTTT
>VMBQ01003183.1:86757-112614 GCA_007657795.1 Dreissena rostriformis
TTTTTTATCAGGCTGATCAGAGTAAGTAAAGGACAAATGCCATTTTCGTTAAGACGCGACCTAGCATCTTAATGCTTCAATTTCGTATAATTAACCCTGTCATGAAACATTAACATTCTATGTTGCAACATATGTACACTTAACCAAATTGACTAGAACAATTGCTCTTCGGTGAAAACAAAAATCTAACTGCAAACTTGACACTGCGTGCGCCAAAAGAACAAAGGTATATTTTACTTCATTTTGAAGATTTTAGATGCGACATATCCGATGAAAATATTATAAATGTACGAGCAAATAACCATATCTTTCTGCCAAAGGCCGACAAATCGACAAACACATTCAAGAATGTAAGACGATAAATTCCTACACCAAAAATTACACCGTTAAAATAGCACTCTATTGATAACTCGTAAACGTATATAATATTACCGCGAAACAATTAATACAAATTAAAACTACATGTGTCACATTTAGGATGCATTTACATAAATTTGAACGTTAAGGATTCCACTATATACAATGATAAATGATAACCTTATTCATTCTTGGCTACAAATAATATAAAAAGAAATCTTATTATATAATATAAAAGACATATGTGTTAATATAATATAAGTAAGCAAACACTTTTACCTGTGTTGCATTTAGTTTGAAACCGCTATTTACAGCAACAGTGTAATCAACGAAGACCTCTTTAACACCAGTCCATATGCTTCCTACATTATCAATGAAAATTAATATTTACTTACGGTCTGAATTATTGATCCACGTTTGAAAGACTGAGTTCAGTTTTAATATTGTTTAAACGATAAAAAATAACCGAGCGAACGGAAAAATGCTGGTAATGCATTAAAGGAACGTGTTCGCTGATTGTCGAAATGACAAGTTTCCCTCTTTTTGTCTAAGAATATAAAACTAAAAGAACACCGTGCATCATGAAGCGAAATAAAACTAATGACGTAGGCTCGTACTGAAAATACATTTTCGAAAATGCGTAAACATTTGAAACTGATAAACCTTTGAAGCGTGGCACAAGCGAAACGACTAAATAATTTGGATGTTGTTTGTGGTTGTTTTTGGAGGATCGCTTATATAATGTGTCAAGTGCGTGAAAAAATTGTAATATCCATAATGGCTGAGTGGTCAACACAATTACTTTTTCAACCAAAAGTCAAAACTTCGAGCCCACGTTGGCTAAGCTTTTTCCTTTTTCTTTTTGTCTGTCTAAAATAATATTATCGTTATTAAACTGGTTCTTTTAGATCCGATGTTGACATTTATCAATTTAAAGCATTCAAAGACGAAGTAAAAGAACCAAATCTGTGAGCAAGTCCTTTAAACACGTTTTTTTTCTGAAGTAAATATTCAAACAGTGGGCTTCATCTGCGTTATCATAACTGTGCAAATACCGGAATGTTTGCGCATGCGATTTACTTAATTACCATATATAGCTATGATTATTCATACAAAAACATGCTTAGATACATGTAACATTAACCTTCGGATATTAACGATTTTGATTTTTGAATTTAAAGAAAACGATCTGTGGTTGAGAGATAATCTTGTCCGCTAGTATTTTATTTAAGGCAAATACTCATTTGCCTATTCAATAAAGGTCTATTGAACTGTATATATGTCACGGATCTGTTATGTCACTACATTGAAACATTCGACAAAATATGTCATTAAAATTGTGAAACAGTATTGAAATCGTATTAATGCTACTATCTGGTTTTGAATTATTGTCCTCATAGTTATGATCATCGTCGTCGTCGTCGCCTTTGTCGTCCTCCTCCTCATCATCATCAGCAGCATCAGCGTCATCATCATCATCACCGCCACCACCACCACCACCACCACCACCACCACCACAACCACCACCACCANATCATCATCACTATCATCATTTACTGGAAAATTGCTAGACACATGCATTATGTTTTAGTCTCATATGTCATGCATACTTGCAACCAATGTCGGTTTACCATATTGCGCAATTGTTCGTTTAATATTCTCCCATCAATAACAGGCGCTTACTCGAGTGGTAGACTCTAGGTGACGATAAACCGTGCTGTAGGTGGCGCTTGGTTAGTAAATTGCGACGCCGTTATTAATTTACTGATTAGATTTCTCCAGATATTGAAGGTTATGCAATATGATACAAATCGGTTACAGATGTATATGTACCAACAATCAAAACTCGAGCATCGAACTCATTCGTATATTAGTTCAATACCTAGGGAAGTGAAACTCCGAGACTATATTTAATGGTGTTTTATATATGAGCCTCCATCTGAGAAAATGGTGCTAAATGCATGTGCATAAAGTGTCGTCGCATATAAGCCTGTGCAGTCTCAACAGGCTAGTTAGTGAAGACAATTTCCGCTTAAGGTGCATTTTTGCTCAAAAGAGAGGAGTTCCTTTAAAAAGAAAATACCATTGTGCTGTGAGGCCTGCACAGGCTAATCTGGGGCGACACTTGGAGCACAAGCATAAAGTCCTGTTTTCCCAGAGTGAGACTCATATGTAAAATAAAGGATTCCGTTAATATCCAGACGACTACCTCGGTTGTTAATTACATTTAATATGAGGTAAATTTTCTCTCGAATGTAGGTATTTAAAACAAACACTGAATCAAGTTTGACAAAGATAAATATTGACATAACATAAATCATTGAATGTTCGTATTCATTATTGACTATTTAAATAAAACAAATACGAAAAAGAATTATATTCATGTGGGTTATGGTTGGGTTTGTAGTCACATGGACATGTTTAAATACGCTTTAAAGACATCGTCGTAATTGCTTTAAATCATTGTCCAAATTTATTTCAGTTTTTCAGTTATATGCCGTTGTTGGGTATGTTATAGACATTATATTGTTGTGGTAGCGATGTTGGAATCGCTAATAATTATGGTCAAATGAAACTGTACGCATATGCTTATCATAATAATATTTATTACATATATTATTTTTTCTATATTCTCTTTCTCACATTAACGTTAGGTCACGTTCAGTTACGCAGAAAGACAAGAACGCTGAATAAAATGCTGATGATATATAATCGCCCATGTGTTGTTGATGTTTATGGTGTATTTATTATCAGCATTATGTACAGTATGACAGTGTTGTCAACACAACTGAGCTGCATGTGTATTGGTATATTGCTGGCATAACCGCTAGTTAGACTCGACGATCAGCTTGAACAAAATATGTCAGTTAAATATACGTAAAAAGGTATCATATTGAGAACCACTATTGTAAATTTTATTATTATTATTATTATTATTGTTATTGCTATTGTTGTTGTTGTTAATGTTGTTGTTGTTGTTGCTGTTGTTGTTGTTGTTGTTGTTATTATTATTATTATTATTATTATTATTATTATTATTATTATTATTATTATCATTATTATTATCATTATTATAAAATAAAAACAATATTACATACCAATACTTACCTGTCGTCTAAATGTGTGTATCCTTCATTTATGTCTGGAGTAAAATCAAAATGAAGTTGATATTGATTTAATGGGGATTTCTCATTACGTATAGTATAGTTCTTTGGAGCACGTACTTCAGTGACTTAACAGATGTTTAGTGTTTACTTAAAAACATAATCTTCGAACGCTATTTAGACGTAAATAGACATTCAATTACTTGTTAATTATTTTTATGCCTACAGGAAGAAGGGAATTAATATATTCACCTGTCCGTCCGTCCGTACTTTCCGAAGCTTGTATTTTAAACTCCTCTATAACTAGTAGGTGCATTGCGATTTAACTTAAGGAAACACTCATTTATATTGAAGTCGAATATGTAAACAGCAAAACGGAACAATATGTATAACGACCATCCTAAAATAGGTTCATGTAAATATTGCAAAATATCTTGTGTGTATTTGTGGCGTAATTTATTTGATTTTATTCATGTTTTGTGAGCAATGAGGTCTGGTTAATTGATGCTTCTAGTGCATTAGGGACATATTTTATCGTTTGTTGAGTGTTCCTTTAGTGGCACAAAGACATTATTGTTTACTTTACCCAATGATTTATTACATTGATAAGATTTGTGAATGGTTGTAAAATGTTAACTTCATATCAGTTGAACTGTTTGTCATCCACAGTAGACATGTTTACATTTACAGCTTTTAGGTTGATCAACAGAAAACATTTTGTAAGAATAACTCCCTTGCATATATTTGCTATTATAACACAACGTGTGACAATTGCTCACAACCAAAAAAGGGAATGCGTCCATTGGTCATTTTATATTCTACCACGACTTCTTTTAAAGCAAAGAAGGAAAATAGATATTGTTTATTCTGCTACAATCCTTGTGCGAAGCTTTATGTTGTTAAATAAAATAGTGTGCACTAAAATGCAGATGTTTATTTGGGGGTAGATAAAAAGCTTTTCGACTTATATCACGACTATTAAATAAATACACATTATGTTCAATAACCTCTGATACTCGCACGCACAGGCTCTTTGCAATATTGATGATGATGATGATGATGATGATGATGATGATGATGATGACGATGACGATGACGATGACGATGACGATGATGATGATGATGATGATGATGATGATGATGATGATGATGATGATAATGATGATGATGATGATGATGATGATGATGATNCAATTTAGCAGACCCTCAACGTATGCTAAATATTGGGGTATATAATTCCATTTCAATAGACATCCTTACTAATTGATCAATAGTATAATGTGATGTGTAAGTTTAACCGTTGAAGTCTTAGACATTATCCAACGGACGTCAAAAACATCGATGTTTCAAGTAAAAAAAAGAGATGTCTTTCATATATTCATGTTGTAACTTTAAGTGAATATGTGGATAATTTGCATCTTCAAATGAAACTATTTCTTGTGTAGGCACAAAATAAGGCTACAAGACGACATAGTGTAAAAAAAATATTAGCAATTATTAAGGCATGTATTCTGCAAGTAAACAAAAATTTAAAATAAAACGAGAGTGACCGATTTTATGACATATATGTGCATACAGAGCCCACGGTTGACACTGTTGTTATTGTCATTTTTAAACTGATAATTTGCCAGGGATCATTATCATGAAGTTTTATAAAGTGTCAGCCCAATTTCGTTGGCGCTCCGTTTCATTGACTGTAATCGATACGGAATAACATCATTTATCTTGAAAAAGCAAAATTCTCGATAATATTGAAAGACCAGACTAGTATAAAAACTAAGATCGTTTTGTAGCAATTATCAAACTTGTACATGACTTCTTAAAACGTATCTCATTTTAAGCAATAAAATAAAAATATGACTTAGGATAAGATGGTCCGTTATTTTTAAATTAATTGATGTTAGAAATTCTTTATCAGCTGCCAAATAAAATACATTATAAATCGTTAAGACAGTGGAAGATTCATATTCATCCTTATTAAATATTAATCATATTTAATATTCATCAAACATAACCATTAACAGTTTACCTTTAGTCTTTTTAGTTTTGCATACATACATTCACTTACTCTCTGGATCGCTTAGGTAAGGAGGACATTTCAAACACAATCATTTAAAGACGCCCTCTAAAAGAACGTTGAATTCTTTTTTTGCATTTTCAGCAATTTCAGAAGGTTACATATTCAGATACAGAAATCATTACACACTGTTGAGTAAAACATATTCATACCATACATATCTTATTTACAATATGTATACAACCTGAAAAAACAACAATAACATAACATATACTAAACACTCGTTATGATAGAGGTCGCTTAGGCCTTCAAATAATCACGTTTATGATTAACATATTTACTATTTAACTAAAACATATAACACATATGTATAAGTATCCATATGACTCATATGTATCATTATGCACACGACACATATGTATCAGTGTATATTTTTATCCCGTCATTAAACGTACATGGTCTAAATAAACCACTGATGAGTACACTAAGCTTTATTTCAGCACTGCCGGGATAAAGCTGTCACGCGCAGAATAATTATGCCATTGTGTTTATATGTATGGCTGACGATTTTCTGTATTTAATAGTTGTGTTTTATCTACAAACAAAGAAAACTAAATTAAAATTTGGAGAAAACTACGTGATGACTAGAGTACTAGTTAAGTGCATAATACATGTACAAATAATGTTAATTTCTCTGCACGAAAACATAAATATGCGTTATTAAGCTTTTTTAAACTCTCTAAATAACCTAAATATACACTTACTTAGAATTATCTTTATCAATATCGCGAAATATTTAATTAAATGTATATCAAATAAAATAGTATAACTTGTACGATTGAAATATTTTACAAAAGTCCTGTACTCAGAATTTGCTTGACAAATGAGCTGCTTAATTGTACATACAATTTAAATGTTCAGTTGATAGAACTATCTGATTACAGAGTGGGAATCATAATAAAATGCATATTTACAATTTTGCACATTTCAAAGTTTCAATTTTCATTCTAAATTACTTATTAGGCGCTGCACACGTTGTACGTGCCAGTTAGCAGCATTGTTCGTATCGTAACCACGCACCGATTCATCGTAGAAATCTAACGCCTGTTGATAGTCGCCTTCCATTTCATAGCAGTGACCAAGCAAATGGAGCGCTGTCTCTTTGTGATGTATGTTGATTTTATTTCTTGGATCAAATATATACGACTCAAGTATTGCAAACGCATGTAGCTGTTTGATGCGTTCCCCTAGTCCTCCATACGTGAGATACTGTAGATAGTGAAGGAAAGCACGAGCATCTATCTCAGCATAGTTCATCCATTTTTTGTCAATGTAAAGTCTCTGTGCAACTTCCTCTTCAGTCCGACCGCGAATCATTTCAAACAACAAAATGTATGGGGCGCAGTGCAGTTCTTGTCTAATAAACCTGACACATAATGCGAATGGGGATTCACTGAGTACGTTATCACAGTTATCTGATATCATACAAGCAAACACTTGGAGATCTGTTTCTCCTTTTATTGTTCTTACTCCACACACAGCCTTGACCTTGCTATGGTACCTCTTCTCCACGTCCTCTAACACTCTAGCTGCCGCGTGAAGATGTCCACAGCAGTATAGCTCAGAAGCAAACTTTAAACGGCTAGAAGCTACATCCGTGTTTAAAGAATATTGGAAGCGACTTACAATTTTGTTGAAAGCAGGGTTTTGTAGTCGCAAACACTTAGATGATTGCACTGAATTGTGTAAGGCGTACAGTTGATTAATGAGGTCGGAAGCAACGGTTTTAAATTGGACGTTCGTTGCGTTCTGACAAACAGCGCGTAATTTATTGTGTATATCTCGATGAAAGGTTGTATCCGAACTGTGAATGTAATATATAATCTGTGTAAAATCCAGAATAAATCTTACCAAGGACTCGAACTTCAGCAATAAACTGATACTGTTACGTAGGCATACAGGTCCCAGTTCTCCCTCTCCAGCTTGTCCGATTCGCCGTATACCACACGCTTGTAACCGATACCCTAAGTTATCTATATGCACATGAAATATATCGTGCAAGTCGTTCTTTATCAAGTAGTTCACGTAATGTAAAAGGCGTCTCTGTTGCACCCTAGACAGTTTCCCATCGAATAAGTTCACTCCTTCTATGATATAATGAGGAAAGCATCCCAACCGCAGCCATTTTCTAAATACTTGTAAACATAGTAAAAGTAGAAACATGAGGTTATGTTCATTCCACAGAGAAGGATGTGTTCTTTCTATGGTGTAGAACATTACAGTTTTACAATGAAAACTTGTGGTAAAATCCCCAACTGTTTTATTAAATAAGGCCTTTTTAACTAATTTTAAAACAATGTAACATTTTATTTGTGTCATATTAAAGTTAAACACCAACATTCGTTCTATAAGATTTGGAGACATTCGCCATTCTTCGCGCTTGTAATCACTATCCGGATGACCGGATGGTACCAGGAAACACGGAGCTATGCGTGCAGCCTCAAGTAGCTGGTCAGGCGGCCAGTGTCTACCTCTACATCTGTTTATCCAGTGCTGTATATCAGGAAGTGGTTTGCAGACGTGAAATGCCAAAACAACATCCCAGTTGTGATGGTCACTCACAGAAGGTCCATTTTTTGTGACCTCCCCTCGCGCTGAGAGTATCTTCTCTGCATCCTGTTTCCATCTTTCTGAGCTGAACAGAACTTGCCCAGAATCTTTCCTTACAAATCTTTCATCGTCAATTATAGTAACCGCTTCAGGCGAGTATCTATTTATGACCTCTAGCAAGTACTGTTGAGGTGGAGTGATATCGTCACGAAACATCAGAAGGTTATCCATCCCAGCCTCCCAGTCTCTCCAGTCAGTCATGATGTTCACACGTTTGTCACTACGTAGCAAATCAATATCAGAATTGAGACCGGGAGTGGTGGTGCCTTCTGATTGACTCCCGAAATGAAAACATTCAACGTTGACTCGGTTTTGGTCTCCTATTAGTTGTCCTGCTATCGTCATCATTCGCTCTCTCCTCAAATATTTTTTTCTCCGCTCCATAACAATGCATTTTCCGGCCCCAATATCATCCAGCACATCTGATATCCGGTTAGACAATGCTGGGAAGTACTCTGGAATCTTGACGTGAAACTTTTGTGTTAATGATTATTATTTAATCATCATCAGTGTTATAAAAATACATATAACATATTCTAATGTTATTATTGAACACACGAATAAATGTATTAATTTTCATTTGTCACATATTTATTTTACAAATATATCATGGTCGTATAGCATTATAGCATTATATTTTACTACTCCAGTCGTGGTTAAAATGCATACAACGAAATGAATACTTGTGCATGTTTAACCATGATTTACAGGGACCTTTTCTCAAATTGACTATTTGTTTTCAATTGTTTTCACAGATTAAAAAGGAAGCAAGAACAGTTTTCACGAACAAAGAATAACGCTACATGATAGCCATATACGTAACTTACCTGTTTGTTAATGATTTAGAATCATTTAAAATTATTTAAATTAAAATTCATGGCAAACACAAAACGATGGAGTGTTTCTTATTTATTTTGTTGTTTAATGTTGGCTTCATTAGAATCACTTTCAATAACTTAACTACTCTTACAGAAGTAAGACTATCAGAAATGCCAAGAGATTTAAGCGAACGATACGGAATTCGGACAATAACCATCGCGGTTCAAACCACGGTGAAGGTACCGATTTCATAGAAAATCCTTCTTTAGGTTATATATGGTTTCTGCTTGTTAATCGTTTCTGCTTTATTTCACAAATTGTTTGTGTGTCAGTCAGTCCGTCCGTAGATCAGATGTCAATACAAATCTTGAGATCCACAATTGATACCTAAACGAAATTATAAATATGTTATCGACTGTAAATAAATATCTTTGTTTCTTCAGAATTATCCGGGGTTATTTTTTTTATTTAAACAAATACTGATAAATGCACGAAGAAATCTTCCTTAAAATAACTTCGACGACTCAAGATCTAATAAGTATAGGGACACGCTTTCGTTATAAATATCAAATACAGATGTTCTTCACGATTCAATTAGCGCATTTGAAACGCTTTATATTTGAGATGTATGATTAAATTATTAATGAAAAACAAAACATCGTGTTTTACCAGAAAGTTTGTCACGAGATGTTGATCCCGTCTGTTGTTTGACCGCCTCGATCTATCCACATTGATACAAACTCTTCTAGCACCAAGATTGGGATTCGAAATCTGAACACGTACCTTGAAGAAACATATCATTATATGTTACAAGTAACGAGGTATGTAAAAACATATCAGAACAATGTATACTATACAAGTGATGATGTTTTGTAACCTTGGCCAACCATTAAAACCAAGTAATATGTAATATTAATAATCAATTTTATTGTGTATTGCAAATAACGTTTCACTGGGCTACAAAATATGAAACGAATGTATTTACTTAACATATTCGTTATCGCGCAATTAAGCACGTGAATACTGTCTTCGAACATCGGAACCTTATGTTCAAAGCTAATCGGCTTCGTCCATTATATGGTGCAGACAAAATAACATGGTTATTTACTTCTTTTGCAGAAGGAAACATAGCCGTCTGTCTTGCTAGAAAGGAACCACGTTTGAATGTATCCATCACAAAACACATACCTTGTTCTTTGTGCCTGTTTCCTGACGCAATTTCGGCATACGCCGCAGACAGCTGATCGTCGTGTTGATAGTATCAGGTTCTTCTTCCATTTTGTCGAGCTTGAATATACCAGTAATAACTTTTTCAAACTGTTTGTTCGAACCTTTTTAACGAAGCACCGATTACACTGAAATGAGGAGAAATATTGTACAGATCATGTTTTAATTTCTTATTTCGCACGCTGCAAAATGTTGCGCATATGTGCTTTACAGAAACAGAACCTAACTGGAATATTTCGACGTGTACAAAGACCTTAAATAAGCGGTCAAATCATGCAAAAACTATAAAAAAAAATCCATTCAATAGTTAAGAACATATTTTGGCTGTTGACGTAGATGATTATGTCGATTCATTTAACTTGACAAGAAAAAATAATGTACTACGCATCTTAACTGTTTTGGAAAATCACTAGTTGAATTATGCTGTACAGTAACATATTTCGTTTCAAAACGTTCAATTGGTACCTAAGTTTATTGTTGAATCGTTCACTGCTTCTTTTCATTAACCTTTATATAGTCAATTGAAGTTAAAGGACTTTAATAACAATGGAAACAGAAATTGTGATAATGCATGATAGTCATTGACAACTCGCTTGGAAGACGATCGCTCCGCCCACTTTATCAATGGCCTAGCGGTTAGAAAACCTAGACAAGCTAACACCAAAGTGGCGTCTATGCCTAAAGATTACGCGACTATCTTGATGATTTGATGGACTTGTTTCATCCCCAATAATACGGGTAAGAGTAGAGTTTTTTTGTCATTTGTGTTTTATGCAAAGGAAAAACAATACGTTTTTAAGCATAACATTAGCTATCCATGACGGTTAATTCGGTAATATAAACACGCTGTCAGACGCTTGCGCGTATACCGAAGTCCATTATGTTACTACGTGTAATGGTGGTATTAGTAATCAATCACACTCTTACAGAGGTATTTACCGATGTTATTTACAAACATATCAACAAAACATTGCTTCAGCGTGTATTTGATACGTTCTAGGGTTGTATAACAGGTATTTCGGTTTAGTTATACACGCTTTCTGACTCCGAGCGGGAAACGAAATCCCCATGTTATTACATATAAACGTGATATTAATAATATTAAACATATCAAATGGGGGCATTTATCAATTATAATAATTGAAAGTGCAAAACAACAAATCAGTCTGGTCATTTTCTGAAATAATGTAACGTTCTATAATGGGGGCTTCGGTCAGGCTACATAATGAAGCTGCCAGTATCAGACGCTCGAGCGGGTTCCGACGTCCCCCAAGTTTACACGGGTATTGGTGATATCAGTAATAAATAACACGTATACGATGTCATTTATGAATAAATGTTATGAAGCTTTAAGTATAACATTGTTTTCACTTCTTTCTTACACAAAATAGCGATATTTAGCGGGGATGTCTTTAATTTACTCAAAGCGGTTACCGAAATTTCCTATTATTTTACATATAATCGTGATATAATTCATATTAAATATTGCTAATATGACAGTAATCAATCTTTATAATGAAAAGTTTTACACAAACAATAGCTTAGATCATTTTCTAAAATAAACTTACGTTCTCTAACCGGGATTTCGGTAATTCAACAAATTGAAGCTTCCACTCGCACTTATCAAGACCACGTATCGACTTCGGAAATGGTATACATTCAATGTCTCCATTAATCTTTCTGTATACCGACTATCCGAGTTATAGTAACCCAATTCTTGTCGTTTAGCAATATTGCATTTACGTTTTTTAAAGAAGAAAATAAACGAAACTCGTTCAAAAAATGAGAACCTAGACATTCGACTTGTCTGGGAAAACGGCGGACAGTTCGTAAACAACCGGCGCATCCGATTTATCGATCGCATATTGGTCGATCTATATTTACATGTCGTTAAGAATTTGATTGACAGGTGGCGAGATGTAAATTCCGACACATTAAAATGGAACACAAATCTCTGCGAAACATTTAAAAGGTTATTAGCAGCGAATTTAGTAACATGTCGGTATCAAATGTATAACTGCATAAATACAAAAATATGAAGAGGTACACAAATTTGGTCAAGATATAACAATGCGGCTAGCGACATGAGCGCTTAAACACTCGCATTCAATAAATAACGCCATTATCCACCTTGAACTTGTGAACACGTTTTTGACCATTTTTCATAATATTTCGAACTCGACCGAGATATTATTATATTGTTGGGGCCAAGTTCCATGAAGATTGAACAATAAATGTGGCCACTAGAATGTTTACAAGGAAAATATTGAAGACGCACGACGTATGACGAACGACGGACGACGCATAAAGTACAACAAACGACGGACAAAGACGATTACAAAAGTACTCCATGATCACGGTTTGCTCATGTTAGATAAAACAAAAAAGAAGAAATGATAACTATTTTAAATGGTCACAGTTATTGTGATTACGATGACGATGGTGTCTACGATAATGATGATTATAAAAATAACGAGAACAGTGACACTTAACACAGCCACACCACGCACAAATTAATAAGAGTTTCAACAATGCGATGTTCTTATAATCGAAACCGAAACAAAACGTTACTGACTGTGTTGTAGACCTTAATATGGATTTATGAATTACGTGCATTCTTAATGGGAATGTATATTATTTAGTTTTCGGATGCCTCATAATTAACTTTATAATCACCATCTGTTCGTTGCACACGTAGATGCACTTCTACTACTTCTACTACAACAACAACACAAAAACTACTTCAACTACTTATACAGACGCGAATGAAGCCCCGGCGTATTGGGGCGCGGGTGGGTTTTATGAGAGAAGGATATGTCCATACGACGAATTTTATTAAAACTGCAGATTCAAAATCACGAAGTTTCCGGCCGTTTTGCTATTAAGAGCAGTGAGGCAAGATACATTATTTGACAATTTATTTAATTATTTTAAAGGTAGATGTTTTAAATGAAATTAAAGGCACGTGTTTCAATGCCAAATGATGTTTAGAACATTTGAATTTCTCAGTTGCCTCAGAAAATCCATTTTAATTAATTAGTTATGATGATAGTGATGATGATGATAATGATGATGATGATGATGATGATGATGATGATGATGATGATGATGATGTTCGTCTGTATCAGAATGAAATCTGAGTACTACAATATCTTGTATTCGAGCGATAGAAACGACAATATTTATTGTATAGTAAATGATAACAAAATACTTCATAATTAAACAAAATGACAATTTTACAACTTAAAGTCTTAGATCTACTGCATGATTGTATTGTTTATAATATATCATACGAATATTAAACAATAATAACAAATTTACTATAATTAAAATAAATACCTTTCGTTGACATCTGTGTCACTGGACAGACTGTGTGTTCTTAAACGTTATCAAAAGTAATTTAATATAGTTCGGGTATTTCCATTTACGCAATTCATACGTCATGAATTTAGATAGTCACCATGGTGCAAATGCATACATAACAAGAACATCGCTCGGTATGGATTAAGATTTAATCAGGGGCGTAGCGCGGCCTCATTCAAAGTTACTCGATATATCAAAATTATAACGCGGAGGGTGTGGGGCAGACACATTCTTAAACGTGGTTCAGGAAAAATGCTTGAAATGTTTACGAGATGAAGCATGTTAATACCAACACAAACGCAATACCTCTCATATATTATCAAATCCTCTTTGGTGTGTCACATGAACATGCCTGTTTAAATATATGTGTTGCTAGAAAGACGTGCTGTTACACGAGTAACAATCATTTCAACGCTAGATGTGGTCTGGTAACATATATACAAAATGCTCTTTATATTTTTGTTTGTGGTACAATATATTTAACACATGTTCTTGTACCAAATTAGTGTTCGATTGTCGTATGAATAAATATCGTTGCGGGTAATTAAAATGAACTATAAAACCACAAACAATAAAAAAAAATGGCTATCGCTATAAGGAACACTGATGTTTTATCGGTTAACTTTATTTTATGAAATAATTACGAAATATTCGTTGACTTTGAGCGACGATGGGGCTTTAGCAATTCTTGATTACATATTAGCTGCAGATAAACAAAAACCGTACTTATCCTTAGCCATAAAACCTTCTATCTTTAGATTGTGTACATTTAAGTTATGAGCAAATTTGAGTATGCCTCTTAATGTGAAATTGTTAACTATTTTACTAAAGAAATAAATTGTCATTATTCTAAATATGAACACCTGTTTTAAAAATCTCAATCAGACGAGGATATCATCAAGCAGCAAAATATCCAGAAACGAACATGTCACAAATATTTATGTTCATTTCGTTGTTATGTATAACGAATTATCACAACATACATATACCGCTTCGTATGGAAATGTCTTTTTCATTAAGGTTTTACAATAAACATTAATCACACAATTAATGATTTATGAACATTTCAATTATTTGTGAACAGTAAAAACTATAAAATTAGATAACGTAAATTTGTACACCAAATTACTGACTGACTTTATGTTACAGACTTGGGTAGCCAAAACAGACGCTTATGCAATCTGCAATTGTATTATTAAAACCTCGACATTCTGTCTATGTCAAAACAAGCTCAAAACCGTCCCACTATCTGCTCGTTGCATGGTTTGATCAACGTCCAATAGTACAAGGAAGTGAGTGATACGATTTCAGTTTGTACAAGATAACCGCTTGCATTATCGATCAAGTGTTAGAGCTGTACACTTTTGTTATAAATATTGATACGTGATACTGAACTCCTATGTTTTACGAGTTACGTATTCGACAGATGTTATTTATTTAAATGTATGAACAACATGTATCCCTATGCGGGTTATTAATTTAATATTTCGAGTCGATTTAAATCAGTGAAGTATTTCAAAACAATTGGTTTTAAACTGTTACTTCAGAGGTAAACATTTTTAAATAATATTGGACGCATAACCGTTTTTCATTGAAATGCATCAATACTCGTTTGAACATTCGTTGCAATGTGGTCAATCGTTACCCGAAAATTTGAAAGAGTTGTCTAATTATCCGATTTTACCATAGTGTAGTTCATGGAGTGTATGATCAACAAAATAAAAGTATACCATATTAGTGCTTTTAAAAAATGACATAAAGGATATTCCTTTAGATTTTAAATTAAAAAGTAAGCAATATATAAAGGTTAAAATTATTCCGTTTTATAAACAAATATGTGATGTATTATATAATTTATAATAAAATACCAAATTTGTATAGTTACCGCAGTGTATGTTTTTATGAACGCTGTATTGTTCACCTCATAAAACATGTATTATGTATGTTTTGAATTGATAGTACTTTATTTAGATTTTATCTGGCTATGACTTGAATTTAATTTGGACGCCTAAATTTTGGAATGGATTCGATTTATATTTCTAGTCTTGGTTTTGGATCAGGATTTTAAGATTGAAGGTCTTGCATATGTGTGATTGAGATCGATTTGAAACTATTGTGTTTTTTTTTAGATTAAAAAATATTTGAATACGCTTTCTTTATATGACTCGATACAAGTTTTGTTCACGCGCATGTTTTTGATTTAAATCGCAGAAAACTGTCGAATGCGATTTTGCAAAAACACGCCGAACATGCGTCATGGGCAATTTCCGCACGATTATCATGAAAGGTACATAAAAGGGCTACTTTTTACTGATAGACTAGTACATAAAATCATCGGATATTTAATATTCAAACACCTTCAATATTGAAGAATATTATGTGCTCAAGGTTACGCAAAAGCGATCAACTGCAGTTACTTTATCGCTTTTAAATGTTTATAGAACCATGGCGTTAAGAGCAAAAATGTACGTGAGAAGGTAAGTCCGAGCAAAAAACATTTGTACATGTCACACATTTGAAAACGAACGTTATATGAACACAATGAACCTTGTTTTTTTTGTGGAAACTAACTGAATCTTAATTGTCAATATCGTACATTCAATTCTTAGTTGTGTACTCTAAACCTCGTATAAAACGCTCCACAAGTCTTACTAGACTCAACGTTGAATTGTTCGTGTCGTATTGTTGTAAATGAGCGCCCTTTAGTAGCCTCCTTAAATTTCATAGCAGCGACCAAGCAAAGTCACTGCAGTTTTATCATGATAGGTGTAAGTCCTTCTTCCTGGATCACATATATTAGACCAAAGAATTATTCGTGGACATTCTGTGCGTCATATCGACACAGTATCCAGAATATTGCTTTCGAGTTAAATATTTAACATATATTGTAATAGCACATTTTTAGTGAATAACAAAGTGCAGTTGTTCAAGCTTAAAAAGCTGATTTCCATGTATAAACGATTTAGATATATTGATCTGCTTACTCGCTCAACTCTTTACTGAACAACCATTTCAATTTGTTTCACGAAAAACAATGTTTGAAGAGCAATGTTAAGATTGTGCGGTGTGAATTAATTAGATGTCTAATTATAAAAAAAACTGAAACAAACAAGGCAAAACTCTCGAAACACTGTTACGCATTTTGTCGTTGAATAGTCAAGCTAAACATGAATAATTGATGAACATACTGAATGTATGTAAAGAGGTTCGACTTTTTAAAAAACGTTGAGTGGAAGCATGCGCGAGTTGGCACACAATGAGCATAATACGTATTAGTTTACACTGCGTGAATAGCATAGCTTTGTTGATAAAGGATACGTGCTAAATGAGTATAATATAGGGAAAAAAGTGCGCATCGTTGTAGCTTCAGGATTGTTTATGTATTATGGATTAACAGTTAACGTATGTTTGGAGAAATTCTACATTTTTTTCAATGTTCAAGAAAAGTCATTTTACAGTTGATGTTGTTAAGTGAAAGATAATGCGAGTTTTATCATTAAAAACATAACAAATCTTACATTTTGTCCACAAAATATTCGTCTTCCACTCAATAAACACAACCTATAATAAACATACATTATGTTAGAGGCTGCTTAGGCCTTCTGATCCTCACGTACTAAAATATATTTTAAATATTTGACATATTAGTATGACACGTATCTATCATCGTGCATATGATACATACGGCACATATGTATCATTATATTTCTTTATTATATTATTAAACGAGCATTGTTTAAACAAACCACCTATGAATAAACTGAGGTTTATTTCAGCATTTCCGGTATAAAGCTGCACGTGCCGAACGATGATGTCATGAAGTTTATATGACGTCATTGTTATGTTTAATGTTCACCGTATTTTACAAACTTAAACATTTGCATAATTTTAGTTTTAATTAAGACCGAAAATGTTGACAAAACGACGAGATGACTATATTGCCAGGTAATTGTAGAATACAGAAAAAAGATATTGATCGGTACGAAAAAATGAAGTCTCGTGGTTTAGGTTTTCTTAACCTCGCTGAACAAACTAAATTTACACTAACTTAGAACTATCTATATCAACATTGCGAAATGCTAGATAACAATTCTTATTCAGATTCCAATTCATAATACCCGATTTGATAACAGTGACGATTATGATGTTAATAGCCCTTTTAATAGACCAATTAGAGATGAAGAAATAAGGATCAGTATATCTAAGCTGAAAACTGGTAAATCACACGGTAAAGATGGGATTGGAGCGGAATTTTATAAAAACACACAACATATTATAATTCCGATCTTGAATAGTCTTTTTAATCAAATTTTAGATACAGGTATATTTCCGGAATCGTGGTGCGAAAGTATTATAGTCCCAATATTTAAATCGGGCAGTAAGGAAGAACCGGCTAATTACAGAGGAATTTCACTGATTAATGTCATGTATAAAATTTTCTCAAGTATAATTACTGACCGCATAAATGAGTGGGCAGAGAAAAACACCATCATAGAAGAGTCACAATCCGGGTTTAGATCTGGGTACTCGGTTGTAGATAACCTTTTTTGTCTCCAGAGCATGATTCAAAAGTATACGTCTAAACCTGGTGGTCGTTTCTACGTACTATATGTGGACTTCAAAAAGGCATTTGATTCATTGGTTCATTTCAAACTTTTTACCAGTTTATATGCCAAAGGTATGAACGGCAAGATCCTAATTGTCTTGCAATCGATGTACGCAAATTTACGCGCACATGTAAAAGTATCCGGAAATATCATTACGCAACCGTTCCGCTGTAACATCGGTACCAGGCAGGGTGATTTAAGCTCACCGATAATATTTTCAATATATATAAATAATTTAGTAAGCTATCTAAGGGAACATTGTAGTCATGGAATATTTATAACCAATGATATACCAGATATTTATTGTTTGATGTACGCTGATGACGTAGCTAATTGCGCGGACACAGCATATAACCTTCAGTTACATTTAAACGCTGTTGCAAAATTTTGCGAAGATACTGGTATGCAGATTAACATGAATAAAACCGAAATTATAGTCTTCCGTAATGGTGGTCCTTTACGCAATTATGAAATGTGGTTTCTAAATGGTCAAAAGGTTAAAGTTGTTTCAGTTTATAAATATATGGGTCTGTTATTTACTCCAAAGCTATCGTGGACAGCTGCTAAATCCAAGTTGGTGGCACAAGCACGCAAAGCATTCTTCTCTATCAAACAGTTTCAAGTTCCCTTTGGTTATTTTACCCATAGTGACATTTTTAAACTTTATGACACTATGGTTGTACCCATACTCACATTTGGGGCTGAAATATGGGGTTATGAATACTGTGATAATATAGAAAGATCACAAATAGAATTTTGCAAATATTTCTTAGGCGTCGGTTCGACGGTTAATAACAGCATGGTCTTAGGGGAGTGTGGTAGATTACCACTTTGTTGTGTGTATTATCTGAAATGCATAAAATACTGGTGTCATTTACTTCATATGCCTAATCATAGATATCCAGTTAATTGTTACAAAATGCTGAAGTCATTAGACGATATTGGAAGGAAAAATTGGGCAACATATGTGAAGGAACTCTTATTTAAATATGGTTTTGGTTTTGTTTGGGTTGCCCAGGACGTAGGCGATATGACTATATTTTTACAATATTTTAAACAGCGTATACAAGACTGTAAAACCCAAGACTGGCACAATGAGATTAATGCATCTCCGCGCTGCGACACTTACAAACTTTTTAAATCACTTTTAACTCCGGAGAAATATTTAACTATAGATGTACCCTTTAAGTCACGTCGCGCATATGCTCGTTTTAGGTGTTCCAATCATAAATTGAACATTGAGCTTGGAAGGCATTTTAACGTACAGCGCGAAAACCGAACATGCTTATTTTGTTTAACAAGATTTGACGTACATGTATTGGAGAACGAATTCCATGCTTTCTTTGAGTGCCCCCAGTACACTGATATAAGAACAAGTTATTTGTATAATTGGTATAACGGCCAAAGAAACGAAACGTCATTTAATATTCTAATGAGCAGCACTGATATCACTGTTATAAAACAATTAACTTTCTATGTTACGAAATTAATGAATGTCATTGGGAATATAAATTTACCTTGATTACAAACTTTTTGTTTTTGTTATATTTTGTGTTGTATAATATTGTGTATATTGTTGAAACACAAGTGTAAAATCACAATGTATACAAGGTGGCATTTATCATTGTATAATGTTATTGTAAATGAATGCTGTATTTTGGGCCGGAGGCCTTNTATAATGTTATTGTAAATGAATGCTGTATTTTGGGCCGGAGGCCTTTATTTACATGTTATCTAATAAATCTTGACAAAATTCAAACACAGTAAAACAGGACACGATGCGAATATTTAACAATACGCATGAACTTAGTATATACTAGGTAAATGTGCTTCTAAATATTGCAAACAACTAAAATGTCCAATTTAGATAACTAACGGATAACACAGTATGTTTCTAAAACACATACTTATGTAGTGAATGTTGCACCTTTATACATAGTTAAGTGTTTTATTATATACTACTTATTGGACGCTGCACACGTTGCACGTGCCAGTTAGCAGAATTTTTCGCATCGCGACAATGCAAGGACTCCTCGTAGTAATAAAACGCCCCTCTATAGTCCCCTTATTTTTCATAGCAGTGTCCCAGCAAATGAAGCGCTGTCTCCGTGTGATACAGGTTGATCGTATTTCTTGGATCGCATAAATATGACTCGAGTGTTCCAAATGCATGGATCTGTTTGTCTCGTTCACCTAGTCCACCATACGTGAGGTACTGTAGATAGCTAATGAATCTATTGGCGGATCTGCCCCTGTAATATTTTATCTGTGTTACGCGATTTTAACGTAAGACGCAGTGTACAATATTTCATTATGCAAACATGTTATGTAACGTAAAGTCTTCGGCGCCGCGGTGCGAACTCGTTCTCGGCGCGGATGCGGAATGAGTGTGATTTGGTAAATAGAAGTACCCTGCACACCGATTTTCAAAATACCACTATTAACCTAAGTTGTTCTTGCGAACAACTAAAAGCAACACACAACTCAACTACTTCAACGACTTCTACTTCTACAGACGCGTAGGAAGCTCCGTGACATTGGGGCCGCGGGTGGGGTGGTTGCTGGAAGGATATGTCTACCAGGCAATTATTTTTAAACTGTCGATGCAAAAACATTACTTTTCCTGGCTCTTTTTCTATTTAAAGCTGTGTATCAAGATACATATGTTGACAATTCATTAAATTGTATCAATGTCAGATATTCTTAAATGAAATTAAAGACATTGATTTTTGATGTCAAATGATCGTTTAGACAATTTAAATTTCTATGTTGTCTTGGAATAAATTTAAATGAATTAATACTGATGAATGAAATGATGATAACGATGATGACGATGATGATGATGCAAAATCAAATGTAATAAATACGGACGATATCTACATTGTACTTCTCATCAAGTATCACAAGAACATTTCATTAACTTAATATATTTACTCTGAATACAATGATAACCTTACATTGACTTCTGTGTAACTTGACAATTAAATGTTTACTAAGGCGAAATCGAAAGTAATGTGTTATAGTTTCTAAGGCTATTTCCAACGACGTAATTCATAAGTCATTAATTTACATTGTAACCATAGAACAAAGCAATACATTTAAAATCGATACTTTATTACGATATTGGTGATTATTATAATAACGATTATAGTGATACTTAACACGACCACCCCACAAAAACATAAATGGTAGTTTTAACAACGCATTGTTCTTCAAATCGAAACCAAAAGAAAACGTTACTGGCTTCCTTGTATACCTTAAAATTGATCTATGAAATGTGTGCCTTCTTAACGGGAATTAAGATTTCATTTGGTTTTCGGATGCATCATAATGGATGCTGATGATGATTATAATAATGATGATGTCGATGCAAACTCAATTGTCATATAAACATACGATATCTATATGTATATTCCATTTGAATGGTTATACATAAGGACGTATAATACACGGGATTGCATCTTACCATAAACATGCTTAGTCGCAACAAACTAAATGTAATCATCAAACAAATTACAACTGTTACAACGAATAGTCTGCTTTTAATACTGCTTATGTTCATGAATGTAACAATATATACTAAGTGTACATGCTCAATGAGAAAGCACACAACTGGATACATTATGGTTGCGATGCGTTATCTCTGCTTTTATAAGATGTTATACACACATAATTATAATTGTCCGTTGCAATATTAACTTAATGATATAGACTAAACGTGAGCACTTTTAACACTATGCTCCCAAGTATTCGAGATAAATATTTGAAATAAATAATAAAAAAATAAAAAACCGGAATACTGAGAGATATGGTCACCAGAAAGGTTATCTGTGTAAACTGGTAACACATTCGTTTCAGTTTCATGACGTATGTGAATACAAATGGTTTATACGTGTTACTTTATTGCAATAGTATACATTTTACATAATCATACGCGACATTGGCGTTTTGCAAACGCAGTACATAAAGGCCTGTGCAAATGATCGACACAAACTTATCAATCTTTTTTCGATACTGCTGGAAAATGTGATGTAGGTGTAAATGTATTTTAGTACAGAATATTGCCAAAAGTATTGTAGAAGTAACTTGATGTACCTTATAACTGCAGTTATATGTATATATACATACCGCTTGATATTCTTCCATTAAATTCAGGTTTTAATTTAATCCTTTTAAAACACATAAGGCATGCAATTACGCTTTGTGCTAAAATATTGATTCGATGTTGCTCATACAGTCAATATTTTAAAGTATTTGCGTAAATATATTATTGTCACATGGTTTTGATTTGCATCTCTGATCTTCATATATTTTTGATAAACAAGTGTAGCTCCTGATTAAAATTAATTAAGATTTGATCTAATCTTAAATTTGCACATACAATTTAACATGGTCCTATCCCTGAATCATGTTTCAATACAATATTACGTTCGCATGCGAAAGAATTTACTTTCTTTCCCTTTCTCTTTTTGATTTTAAAAACGTGTACAAATATCTCATACATATAACACAATTTATATATCCGGTACATTCCATTTTAATCTGGTTACTAGAACCACTACCACTTAAGATTACGATTTCCCAAATCAAGACTTTTCATCAACACATTATATATAATCGATAGAATCATGAACAGCACTGTACATATATGTGTAGTGTGTCCTTTTAGAAACCGAAGAGATATATAGTATCTGTCCTCGAACTTATTTTCTTATAAGATTATTTTCGGGGTCAGCTACCACACACTTAATCCGTACTTATGAGTAAAGTTTCAATTGAATACCTGTAGTTAAAACAATGATATTATAATGTTGCACGCTTACTTTAACTAATTGAATAAGTACCATAAAGGGGCATAATTCTAAAAAATTGCTGGTCAGAGTTTTAAAACATGGTCACGGACCTCAGACAATTACCACGAATACATTTATGAAATTCCAAGTAAATACATACAGAAGAACCTGTGATATAGAGAAGTTGAACGTTAACTTAAACATATTGTGTAAGAACTTAATTGCAGGTGAGCCACGTTGCACTGTCAATGTATTTCCTCTTCAGTCACACCGCGATTCATTTCAAACAACAATATGTTTGGGGCGCAGTGCGCTTCTTGTCTTATAAACCTGACACAGAATTTGAATGGTGATTCACTGAGTACGTTATCACAGTTATCTGACATCATTTCGGCTAACGCCTGGGGATCTGTTTCTCCTTTTATTGTTCTTACTCCACACACAGCCTTGACCTTGTTATGGTACCTCTTCTCCACGTCCTCTAGCACTCTAACAGCCGCGTAAAAATGTCCAAAGCAGTATAGCACAGAAGCCAACTTTAAGCGACAAGAAGCTACGGCTGTGTTTAAAGAATATTGGAAGCGACTTATAATTTGTCTGAAAGCAGAGTTTGGTAGTCGCAAACACTTTGATGATGGCACTGAATTGTGTAAGGCGTAAAGGTGAAAAATAAGGTCAAAAGCAACGGTTTTCAATTTGCCATTCGTTGATTGTGCACATACAGCCCGTAATTTAATTTCTATACCTTGCTGGAAAGTTGAATTCGAACTCTGTATCCGATACATTATCGGTGTTAAATGTATAACAATGTTTTCCAAGTACTCGAACTTCAGCAATAAACTGATAACGTAACGTAACCATACAGTTCCAAGTACTATTTCTCCAGCTTGTCCGATCTTCTTTATACCACACGCTTGTAATTGATACCTTAATGTATCTATATCTATATGAAATAAACCTTGCAAATCGTTCTTTATCAAGTAGTTCACGTACTATTTAAGGCGTCTCTGATGCTTCATATACTGTTTCCCATCGAACAAGTTCACTCCTTCTATGATATAATGAGGGAAGCATCCCAAACGCAGCCATGTTCTTAATACGTGTAAACATAGTACAAGTAGAAACATTATGTTATGCTCCTTCCACAAAGAAGGGTGTGTTCTTTTTATGGTGTTAAACCATTTTCTTGAATAAGGAATTTTTAATAAATTTTAAAACTATGTTACATTTTATTTGTGTCATATTAAAACTAAACATCAACATTCGATCTATCAGGTTCGGAGATGGTCGCCATTCTTTTAGCTTGTTATCACTGTCTTGATGTCCTGCAGGTACCAGGAAACAAGGACCTACCCTGTGAAGCCTCCAGTATTTGGGAATGCGGCCAGTGTCTAACTTTACATCTGTGTATCCAGTGCTGTATTTCAGGAAAAGGTTTGCAGACATGAAATTCCTGTACAACATCCCAGTTTGGAAAAGCACTCACATAAGGTCCATTTTTGGTTACCTCTCCTAGAACTGAGATTATCTGCTCTGCATCCTGTTTCCATCGTTCTGAGCTGAACAGTATTTGCCCAGAATCTTTCCGTGTGCACCTTTCATCGACAATACTGGTTACCGCTTCCGGTGTGTATTTGTCTATGGCCAGTAACAAGTACTGTTGAGCTGGAGCGATATCTTCACGAAGCATCAGAAGGTTAGCAGGGGTGATACCTTCTGATTGGCTCTCAAAATGGAAACATTCACTGAATAGGTCTGTTAATAGATATCCTGTTATCGTTATCATGCGTTCTCTCCTCAAATATTTACTCTCCGCTCATTTACAGTGCATTTTCTGGCTCCAATGTCATCCAGAACATCCGATATCCGGATAGACAATTCTTGGAAGTTCTCTGGAATCTGGATGTACATCTATTATGTTTATCATAATTATTCAATCATCGTCAATGTTACATATACACTACTGATATGTTATTATTGAAAATATGCATTGATTATTTTTCATTTATATTTTTATTTATTTATTTTAAACAAATGTATCAGGGTCGTTTAACATTATAACATACTAATGCTGTCGTTATTTAAATGCATACAACGAAATGCATTCTTATGTATGTCTTAACATGATTTACAGAGACTTTTTCACGATTGACGAATTGACTATTTTTTCACTTTCTGTCACAGATTAAAATGAAAGCAAAAACAGCAGACATGAAACAAAATAACACTTTATAAAAGTCGTCAACGCAAAGTACATGTTTGTTTATGACTAAGCATCATTTTTACCTATAAAGAAAATAATGGATTACAAACATAACACGATGAATCAATGTGTTGTGTTTTATTTTGGCTTCATGAGAATCACTTTTAATAACTAAAATACTCTTACAGAAGTAAGACGGTCAGGATGGCCGTTTCGGAATTCGGACGATCAAGGTTCGAATCATGTTGAAGCTAGCCATTTCTTAGAAAAGCTGTTTAAGGTTAAATTCTGTTGCTTGTTGTTTAACGTGAGCTCTTTACTTAATTTTGTTTAATTGATAAAGATGAGGCATTTAATGTCAAACTTCAAAAATGCCAATAATCGTAAGACACAGCCTTTAATTGTTTCAGTTTTTGCGTCATTAACAAATCATAATATATATGAGTTAGTTAGTGTCTTATTTGCAACTCGTCAAAGCGTATCTGATCTCATTCACACTCATTAAAACGTATCACATTTAATTCACAACGTGTATGTTCGTCTGACAGTCCGTCCGTAGACAGGATATCAGTTCCATGAGTTCCACAATTGAGACCTATACTAAATTATACTAAATTATAAATATTCAATTTATAGTAAATACATACACTTCAACACCGTTATTTCGAACACCGATAATCCGAAGTCATCGTTATTT
>VMBQ01003184.1:0-35090 GCA_007657795.1 Dreissena rostriformis
ATTATTCGTCTGACACATTTTTTCGTCGACTTTCGTGGATCATCTACCAATAAATCACATGTCATACGAACCTTCAAGTCCGAGGTCTTAAATCAGACCTATTCCAAAAAACGAATTTTAGATCAAACGAAAATGCCAGATTTTATGAATCTGCGAAAATTCTGGTCAACCAAAATAAACGAATCTACGGTATATTACCATTTTACATTTTTAACAGACATATTTCAACGTCAATATTAAGAGTTTTTAATATAAATTGTGTGTTTGTTTTGTAAATGTATTTGTTATTTACATTTATTTTTAGGTAGAATTTATTGCACCAATCGTAATGAATGCATTTGTTGGAGTTGATAACTTATATTTTGGTAAGTAAAGTTTACAATCATTTTCAAATATAACAGTACATTATAAACTCTCGCGTAAACAACGAACGTGATAATGAACTTAATTTAGGAATCAAGATTTCAAATTTAATAATCACATTTTTTAATAGTGTCAAACGCAGCTTGTCTGCTACGGTATCTCAATTAACAATAACAGGAATATTGCATACTAGCGATGATGTAGTGATCGTAAAACAATCGCATTCGTTATAGAAAAAAATGTCGTATTAAATGGCGACGTCCATGCCGAGACAGTTATTTTTCGCCGTTTTATAGCCGTTTTTACTTGTATCATTTTTTTTTAATACCGCTCACTTTCCAGCCATATCAGAAAAAAAGGTGATAAGCGTTTATTTCGTATAAAGATTCGCTTTATATCTCGACTTTACTCCCCGCAATTTGTATTAGTTGAGCTGTAATTATGTCATCCCGCTAAGAAATTTCTTAGCGAGTAAAGTCGAGATAAAGAGCGAATATTAATACGAAATAAACGCTAGTAACTTTCTTGCTGATATGGCTGGAAAGAGAGCGGTATAAAAACAAAATAATACAAGAAATAAAGGGTATAAAACGGCGAAAAATACCTACAACGGTGTGGACTTCGCCATCTTGTCTATTACGTGATTACCCCCTCTTGTTCAAAATACATACTGACATTTTCGACAAACAATCCCTGCCCAAATTTCCTGTGCCAAATATGCTTACAGAGAGTTCACTTCGTAATTCTTCAACATTTTGATGACTAAAACCAAACAGCAGAAACACATTTTGTATTTCAGAGACATTTGCGTGTGTGGCTGGTTATCAGCCGTTAATGGCGGATGTTCAGGAATTTTGTGCAGGAAATCATACTACTGTACCCACATGTATACTACTCGGTAAAGATCTCTTGTATTTTTTGTCATAATTATTAATTCTTCTGACGCAAATGTTACAGATACAAATATTGCGAAGCATCATTTTGTGACCACAACTAGTTCTGCATACTGTTTCTTTATTAATATAATAACAAAGGGAATATTTATAAGTGTTCTGCAATCAAACATGACGAAAATAGTATTATTTGCTTTAAATGTTCGACAAGACATGAAATAGTTTGTTTAAATATCACAGTTGTATGTAAGTATTCAAACGATGTACCGTACTAATAACAAAATAGTATTAAGAATGTAACTAATAAATGTCTTTCTTGTTTTTACATGTGTTAATAAATGTAATTTAATGTAAAGTGATTTTGTTAATTTCACACTATTTATCAAAGTTATTGCAAAATACTTTTAAATACAATAACAGATTGCGGAGCTCTTTCAATACCTCTCAATGGTTACGTGTCACCAAATACTACGACCTACAGATCAACGTCAACAATCACGTGTAAGACAGGCTACAACCTCAACGGAAGCAAGACTTCCAGATGTGGTAGCAATGGGAAATGGAGCAACACTGGACAATCGTGCGTTCCTGTCGGTGAGAATAATTTTAGCAGAACATTTATCTTAAGCTTTACATGGTGTTTCCATGTATTTCCAAATTAGGATTTGCGCTGAAATACAGTTAATCAATTGTTAAGGAAAACATATAAAGCTAATATTAAAAATTAATTGAATGAGCGATAAACGAGATAAGGCCTTCAATGTTTGCAAGACCGTGAACACGTTTACAGTATTCTCGATACGTACGAATAGCCCCGTCAGTAACATCCTGCCAGTTTCTATGACAAATATTACATACATACTCAATAACAACTGGGCGAGTCTCTCCTGCTGACCCCACGTCTTCCACATCCGGTTGGCATTTACATCCAGGTCTTGGAGCAAGGTGTTTCTATGCCGCACTCGCATCCTCTTCCTTTAGGGTTCCAGGGGCTAGATTGCCTTGTCGTATTGGATGCAGGTTTGCGAAGGGTGTGACCAACCCATCGCTAACGTCTCTGAAGGATGTCTTCTTCAACGGGCTGCTGCTTTGTTCTTCTCCTAAAGTCTTCGTGTGTGATCTTGTTTGGCCAGCAGATCTTAAGATATAGAAAATTTATTAAGGGGATACTATACCAGTCATTTGTTATGGGGTAAAATTAAGAACTACCTCAAAACAAAATCAATTATATTCGCATTGTTGAAGCAATTTATTCTACTACGATCTACGTTCTACTAGGTTACCGTATATCGAACGTTCGAATGAAAAGTAATTAATATTAAAGGGACTGTAAACCACGAATGACGAAAAAAGAAAAGTTCTAAAATACCGTATTTGTTTACAATAATTAGTTTATATTGATTAAAATATCACGACTGGTATATAACATTACTTGAAAAAGGTTATGTTTTTATTTTTACTTTATTTTTGTATTTATTTATTTTTACTGGGTATGCATACCAGGTAACTACCAGTTAACTATAAATAACACAAGTAGATTGATCATCATCGTCACGTGGTAAACCCAGGANATAATTGTAAAAACAATACGGTATTTTAGAACTTTTCTTTTCGTCATTCGTGGTTTACAGTCCCTTTAACATTATACTTATGAAATATTATGTATAGTGCAAAATCATTGCTTCTTTCCAAAGTTCGATAATTGTATTAAAAATATGAAGGAAACCGTAAGAATTAAAGCTGAAATGGCGTTTTCAATGGATAAAATGTCAAGCACGTTTAAAAAAGGCGTCTTTTCAGCGATTTGTTCTAAAATTAAAAAAAGTCTAACAGCAATCAAGGAGTCGCTTTCTTGACTTTTATTGCAATACATGTACACTTATAAAAACTATATCCGAAATCAATAAAAAGAAAAAAGAAATTCCACATGACAAAATAAAATAAAAACATAAGTACAGTACTGTATTCGTTACTGGTGTACAAATGAATCTTTATTATATCCGTATCTAAGCAAACCGGTGTGCAACAGAGATGTTATTTACTTACAATATGCTGTTAGATATAGCTTCGACAGTACTGCGTGTTAAAAGTAGTCCTTTTCCGGTCGGATGAATACCAATATCAATAAAATAAATATGTGCATTACTTTGTAATTGCCATTAAGCTGTATTCTTGGTAATGAAATCCAAGATCCAGTTAGCACAGCAATACGTTTAAACCTTTACCAGACGATTGGCCTACGATGAAAAAGGTTCTTCACTTTACCATCACATTGCTTTCCTTGTGAATAGCAATTTTCATGATTATTTCCAATGTACCTTTCGAGACATAATGTAAATCTTTTTTCTCTACCAGTCACCTCACATTTGACATCTGTATAAATGATGGTCCACGCATGATTAACTTATCACTTTTAATATGGTAATGTTTTGTGATCATGGTCTATGTACTTTTTGAATTATTTGATTGTTTGCGGTCATACAGATATGTCAACAAACAGACAAAAGGCACAAAAGGCACCAATATAGCAAAATATGTATAACATGTTTTATTATCATATCTTATGTATTTATGAGCAATTACAATATTAAGTTTCGTTATCTTGAGCAACAGTGACCTGACTTTTGCCTCACAATAGTTTTTATTATTTATGTATGTGAAAATAACGCGTAATTCTTTATTACGGGAAACGATTAGTTTTTATTAAATTCGCATTTACAATAAGTATAAATGTATGTGGTTGTGAATTTACAAGCTCATGTTTGTGTAATGCTTTACTTTATATATTTTATTGGTTTATTAGTATAATTAAGCGTGTGATTGCAAGAATAAATATTGAATAAGAAGAAATAGAACACAACTGAATGCGTTATGAATATTTATGTTGACTGAAAAGAATACACGTACTGTAAATAATGCAAAAACATCTGCAGCGATCATTTTATTTAAAGAATATAGATTATATTTTATATTTTGATTGTATATAAAGTTGTTTCATTTTTTGAGGACAGACAGACAAACGGACGGATTACAGAGAAATAAATTGCCATACAGAAATAGGGTAAAGCCAATGTTCATGATTCAATCCTATGCACCTTTTGAAGTATAACAATTTTAAGAAAAGCATTATGACTTTGCCCTCTGGTGAATAAAGGGTCTTGCATACTCCTCGCGATTCTCTTTATAAGTATAGCAAGTGTCATAACAGTGCCATAACAGTATCTTCGGTACTTTGTGAGGAAGCGCACGAATACAATTTTCGGATGGACGAACGGACGGAAGGAGCGACAATCGAACGAATTTATTTAAAAAATACAGACATGACGGAAGGTTATCCTATAGTCCAATCCACTGAAATCGGTAGGGGAAAAATACCTTAATGGAACGATCTCCCATTAAGAGAGTTAAATTACTTTTCTTTCGTGCTCTGTTTGGTTGCACACAAAAAACAACTAAAACCCGAAATCGTATTTTATATATTTTGTTGAATTGGGTTGTTATTTGTTGTCGTTATCTTCAACGTAATTATGACACAAAATAGTTCACTCGCATATCGATAATTAAATTTCAGTTTACGGCCCAATGTTAAACCGACAATGTATTTATCATTCAATTACGTTTGCATGATATGTGTAAAGCGTGTAGCGAAACTCGCATAATAAACCTTAGGCGCGGACGGACTTTATAAATTTCGAAATACACACCCATGTATAAATTATAACTGTAATAACATTTATAATAAACACATTTTTAGGTCGACTATTTACCAAATAGTAAGAACTTTACAATCAACCCATTTAACGGCGTCGCCATCGGCTTCTATGTAATGCTCTAGTGAAGGTAAACATGCAACATCTTTATCTCACTATTTCTACTAGGGTATTTTATTAAGACTTCCATCATCTGTTCGAGGTCATTGTTTAAGGTCGGGACCTAGTTCCATAACTCTGGCGTGCATTTTAGTTCATAATAATGCCCCTTTTTGTACTTTGAAATAAAATGCTGGTTAACGTTAGCATGCAACCACTCTATATATCAATATCTACTCCTGTTATTGAAATAAAACTTTACATTTATGTTCAGTCTCTTTAGTAACATTCACAGACCAAGACCTGTAACTGTCACCAGCTTTTAAGATTATGTCCCTTTGTTTACCATTAAACGTCATTTTAATGTTTTATGTCAGTTTAAATTAAGGTTAAGATTTGCGAGCAACAAGAACATACCTCTGGAATGAACTACAGATAGTCAATCAAAACATGTCTTATGACTCTGACGTGCAATTTAACAGAATTATGCCCCCAAGTTTTTAACTTTTACAATACCGGTTAATGTGTGCGTGCGACATCTCAATATCTCTATAAAAACAACATATATTTACATAAAACTTTACATATGTGTTCAAGGTCTTTATAATCAGTAACTGACCAAGAGATAAAACTGTGAACAGCCTTTCAACAGGAGTTCGCTCCCTTTTGTAGTTATACAATCAGATATAAGTTATTATTTTTCTTAGGGCATTCAGATCGAAAAAACAACAACATAAAAATCTAAATATTTTATAAGAAAAAGTGTGTGTATGCAGTAACGATTGCAAGTTGCTCTATCGTTTAAACAACCATGTATAGCTCGACAACATGAATCTGGCAAATAACTCCGTGCACTAAAATATTGAAATAATGGTACGGTGAATATATTAGTTTCCGTACAGAAATCAAGTTACATCGAATTAAATAGATTAATGATTAATCGTCGAATTGCGGATCAATTCAAATTAAATTTCTTTGACATAATAAAAAATTAATTACCAAATTATGACGTAATCTGTTGATTAATATTATTACAAAAATGTGGAAAACGTGAGTGCTGTGTTAGAAGTGAGATTGAGTAAAAAATGTATGTGTAAAAACCTTTTGCAATTACAGCTCTATGATTCTACTCATCTATCACCCTTTCTTTGAAACTGATTGAAATTATATTATTAAAAAATGTTTGTCATTTCCGTTCATTTAAAAAAAAAACAAGTTTGCAATTATACTGGCAGATTGTGGGCATCTACCGGCACCTCAAAATGGCAACGGGTCGCGCATAAACACCACATACGGGTCAACTGCTACAATATCGTGTAACACCGGATACATTCTTAATGGAAGTGCAATTGTCATGTGTGGCAGCAATGGAAATTGGAACAGTACTGGTCAAACGTGTACTATTGTGGGTGAGTATTATTCGAATAAAACCTACCGGCTTGTCCCTACATTGAAGAAAAAACAATCACGTCAATTAAAAAGTAGCGCTTTATAACAATGTTAACATCAATATGATATATTTAGTTTATTCTTTACCAATACGTGTACAATAATTATTGCAGATTGCGGAAATCTAAAGGCACCACAAAATGGCAGCGTGTCACGCAAAAACAGCACATACGGGTCAACTGCTACAATATCGTGTAACACCGGATACATTCTTAATGGAAGTGCAATGGTCATGTGTGACAGCAGTGGAAATTGGAACAGTACTGGTCAGACATGTATATTTGTGGGTGAGTATTATTCGAATAAAACCTACAACCTTTTCCATACATCAAGAAGTAAACACTCACGTCAATTAAAATGTAGCGCTTAATAACAAAGTTAACATCAATACGATACATTTAGTGTATTATTTACCAATGCGTGTGCAATTATAATTGCAGATTGCGGTAATCTACCAGCTCCACAAAATGGCAACGTGTCGCGCTCAAACACCACATTCGGGTCAACTGCTACAATATCGTGTAAGACCGGATACATCCTTCATGGCAGTGCAATTGTCGCGTGTGGCAGCAGTGGAAATTGGAACAGTACTGGTCAGAAATGTACTATTGTGGGTGAGTTTTATTCGAATAAAACCTGCCGCCCTTTCCCTACATTGAAGAAAAAAACAATCACGTCAATTAAAAAGAAGCGCTTTATAACAATGTTAACATCAATATGATATATTTAGTTTATTACTTACCAATACGTGTCCAATAATTATTGCAGATTGCGGAAATTTAAAGGTACCACAAAATGGCAACGTGTCGCGCACAAACAGCACATACGGGTCAATTGCTACAATATCGTGTAACACCGGATACATCCTTCATGGCAGTGCAATTGTCGCGTGTGGCAGCAGTGGAAATTGGAACAGTACTGGTCAGACATGTATAATTGTGGGTGAGTATAATTCGAATAAAACCTACAACCTTTTCCATACATTCAAGAATTAAACACTCACGTCAATTATAATGTAGCGCTTAATAACAAAGTTAACATCAGTATGATATATTTAGTGTATTATTTACCAATGCGTGTGCAATAATAATTGCAGATTGCGGAAATCTAAATGCACCACAAAATGGCAACGTGTCGCGCACAAACACCACATACGGGTCAACTGCTACAATATCGTGTAACACCGGATACATTCTTAATGGAAGTGCAGTGGTCATGTGTGACAGCAGTGGAAATTGGAACAGTACTGGTCAGACATGTACTATTGTGGGTGAGTATTATTCGAATTAAACCTACAATCTTTTCCATACAATCAACAATTAAACACTCACGTCATTTAAAATGTAGCGCTTAATAACAAAGTTAACATCAATATGACATGTTTAGTGTATTATTTACAAATGCGTGTGCAATAATAATTGCAGATTGCAGAAATCTAAAGGCACCACAAAATGGCAACGTGTCGCGCACAAACACCACATATGGGTCGATTGCTACAATATCGTGTAATACCGGATACATCCTTCATGGCAGTGCAATTGTCGCCTGTGGCAGCAGTGGAAATTGGAACAGTACTGATCAGACATGTACTATTGTGGGTTAGTAGTTTTCGAATAAAACCTGCCACCCTTTCCCTACATTGAAGAATAAAACAATCACGTCAATTTAAATGTAGCGCTTAATAACAATGAAAAGATCAATATGCTATATGTGTTTTATTACTTACCAATACTTGTCCAATAATTATTGCAGATTGCGGAAATCTAAAGGCACCACAAAATGGCAACGTATCGCGAACAAACAGCTCATACGGGTCAACTGCTACAATATCGTGTAACACCGGATACATTCTTAATGGAAGTGCAATGGTCATATGTGACAGCAGTGGGAATTGGAACAGTACTGGTCAGACATGTACTATTGTGGGTGAGTATTATTCGAATAAAACCTACAACCTTTTCCATACGTTCAATAATTAAACACTTACGTCAATTAAATTGTAGCGCTTAATAACAAAGTTAACATCAATATGATATATTTAGTGTATTATTTACCAATGCGTGTGCAATAATTATTGCAGATTGCGGAAATCTAAAGGCACCACAAAATGGCAACGTGTCGCGCACAATCACCACATACGGGTCAATTGCTACAATATCGTGTAACACCGGATACATCCTTCATGGCAGTGCAGTTGCCGCCTGTGGCAGCAGTGGAAATTGGAACAGTACTGGTCAGACATGTACTATTGTGGGTTAGTAGTATTCGAATAAAACCTGCCGCCCTTTTCCCTACATTGAAAAATGATAACCATCACGTCAATTAAAATGTAGCGCTTAATAACAATGAAAAGATCAATATGCTATATGTGTTTTTTTACTTACCAATACGTGTCCAATAATTATTGCAGATTGCGGAAATCTAAAGGCACCACAAAATGGCAACGTGTCGCGCACAAACAGCACATACGGGTCAACTGCTACAATATCGTGTAACACCGGATACATTCTTAATGGAAGTGCAATTGTCTCGTGTGGCAGCAGTGGAAATTGGAACAGTACTGGTCAGACATGTACTATTGTGGGTGAGTATTATTCGAATAAAACCTACACACTTTTCCATGCATTCAAGAATAAAACACTCACGTCAATTAAAATGTAGCGCTCAATAACAAAGTTAACATCAATATGATATACTAAGTGTTTTATTTACCAATTCGTGTGCAATAATAATTGCAGATTGTGGAAATCTAAAGGCACCACAAAATGGCAACGTGTCGCGCACAAACACCACATACGGGTCAATTGCTACAATAGCGTGTAACACCGGACAAACCCTTCATGGAAGTGCAATTGTCGCGTGTGGCAGCAGTGGAAATTGGAACAGTACTGGTCAGACATGTACTATTGTGGGTTAGTATTATTCGATTAAACCCTGTCGCCCTTTCCCTACATTGAAGAAAAAAACAATCACGTCAATTAAAATGTAGCGCTTAATAACAATGAAAAGATCAATATGCTATATGTGTTTTATTACTTACCAATACGTGTCCAACAATTATTGCAGATTGCGGAAATCTAAAGGCACCACAAAATGGCAACGTGTCGCGCACAAACAGCACATACGGGTCAACTGCTACAATATCGTGTAACACCGGATACATTCTTAATGGAAGTGCAATGGTCATATGTGACAGCAGTGGAAATTGGAACAGTACTGGTCAGACGTGTAAAATTTTGGGTGAGTATTATTCGAATAAAACCTACAACCTTTTCCATACGTTCAAGAATTAAACACTTACGTCAATTAAAATGTAGCGCTTTATAACAAAGTTAACATCAATATGATATATTTAGTGTATTATTTACCAATGCGTGTGCAATAATAATTGCAGATTGCGGACAGTTACCGGCACCACAAAATGGCAACGTGTCGCGCACAAACACCACATACGGGTCAATTGCTACAATATCGTGTAACACCGGATACATCCTTCATGGCAGTGCAATTGTCGCGTGTGGCAGCAGTGGAAATTGGAACCTTACTGGTCAGACATGTACTATTGTGGGTGAGTATTATTCGAATAAAACCTACAGCCTTTTCTCACATTTAAGATTTAAACACTAAATTAAAATGTAGCGCTAAGCAATACGGTAAACATCAGTATAATATTTAGTTTAGGGTGAGTTTGCCATTTGCCATATAATTTGAACATGGCTGTACGGTGAGCGCAGTGGTCTTCACACGCGCTTCCCACCTTAGCGACCCGGGTCCAATCCCTGATTCCGGCGCATATAAGCTTGGTTGATGGTCACCATACCGGACAGGTCGGGTTTCCTCAGGGTACTCCGGCTCCCCCCCCCCCACANCCCCCCACAGCACAAGACCACACAAAATTGAATATCTTTCAGTAAAAATGAAATAGCAGGAACTTGCAGCTATATCTAAAAATTAGTTCAATCTTTCGCGGGTAAAGAAAGTTATTTGTGTAGGAGTGCTGCGACACGCTCCGGGTCATTAGCGTAAGTTAATTATCGCATTTATCCATTTTGTACATAATGTGATGTAGGTCAAACTCATTAACCTTGGTAAAGTCTTTAATAAAGAATGTCAACATAGATTGTATCAGTTGATCCATTCGTTTTACATAACATATATTGGGGCTAATACTGTATGTAATTAACTTACATCGATGTTGCCGCTATGCACTTTCTTATAGTGTAAACTTACCAATTGTTATGTTCATAGTCCTACCTGTAATAACAGTGTCTGATAATTTTGCCATGATGTGACGGAAAATGCACTTATTTTACCTATTTACTTATTGTTGGTGATATAGAACAACCCAAAAATTATCAATTAACGGATGTATTAACAGATGTTTCTGTTCAACAATATTTGCCATTATTATACATGTATATCCGTGTATTACCACCGTAGCGTATTTACTGATAGATGTTTTGGATAACAGTTATTACTCTTATTATGCAATCGTTCGATAATCGGCTGGCGTTTCAATATANAGTCTGTTTAAATTAATAAACGCAAATCTACTAATCTATCTCATTTAAACAGTTATGCATTTGTGAAACTTTATGTAAAGCACGTGTTCTGCAATTGTTAATGGTAGATTATTTAACGCTTTCTCATAGCATCATCGCATGTTGTTAAGAAATGTCTCAATACAGTCAATATTCTCATGACAGCTACGACATCAAAAAACCCTGAGTCATCAGTGACGACCACTACAGAAAAATCAACAACAGTGCTTCCTACGGCGGATTTATCGTCGACGATTCTCGTTTCAAGTTCATCGACGAGTATTTCTTCAAAGACTTCATTTACAAACAAAGCGCCTACTGACACTTCAACTGTAACCACTGCAGGTACGACAACAGTTGATGTTGATTCAACGAAAAAAACGTTAATAACAAGCGTCGCATTGTCTCCGTCGCCGACATCGAATCCGCCAACTTTATCAACGGGACAGTCCGTGACTTCGCCGTTCACAACTGCGCCTTCATCAACAAAATATGCTTCAAATGAAGGCATTAAAACTACTGATTCACTATTTTTATCAACAACGCGCTCAAACCCAACTGAGGGAACAACAATCTCATCAACATCCACAAGGTTTTCTCCATGGCCATCTATTAGAACAACTCGCTCAACTTCCGCTGATGAAACAACAATATCATCAACATCCACATGGTCTTATAGTTCTACAGCGAAACCCGTCATGACTAGCATAAACACCACATCAACATCAAAGATAGATTCGTCTACATCGAGTGTCGTTTCAACCGAGGGAGCATCTTTAAGGTCAAGCCCAATGCCCAGTGAAGCGCCTACAACGAAGGAAGTTGTTACAAATGGCACATCGTCTTATATAAAGACACATTCTGTCACCAAGCATGAGACTTCGCATACGGATTTACGCTCGACTGAATCAAAACCTACCATCCAAAAGCACGTTGAAATAACAACACATTCGTATTCAAGTGCGCAATCTATTGGAACAAACGGATCAACACATTTTACCGCAGACATACATACCACTAAAACAATGATCACAACAATAAATCAACCGGTGTCGACCACTGAAACTGGAATTATTGGTAACAATAACGAACAAAAAGGCTCCTCAAGTGGCAAAACCATTGTCATCATCGGTTCTGTATCCGGAGTTGTGGCTGGATTAGTTATCGCCTTAGTTGGTCTCTATGTGTACCTACGTATAAAGTCACGGCGATCGGTCAACAATGGATACATGGCGGACGACACTGACGCCACGTTTGTGGCCCCAAATAAAGGGTCGGCATCTGAGCTTAAAATGGATGAAATCAACGGGTTTTTGGCCGCAGAATATGATGCGATGAATGAAATGCAGCCGGGTGGTGATCCAAACAAACGTATTAGTACGCGAAGCTTCGAAAAAATGTAGATTAGGTTGATTACGGCGATGAACTAGGTTTATCCAGCCTTAACAGTCATATTTCAAAAGGGTTATGTTTGTTTTTGCACGTTTTCTTTTTCTTTTTTATTTCGTATGAGATTTGTTCTGTTTAGTTGCTTTTAAACAGAACTGTGAAATTGATATGTGTAATATAAAAATGTACCATTTAACATTTGATAATTCAGTCCGAGTTCATTAAGTTGTTAAACATGTTGTAAAAGCACTGCAAATGCTAGTTTTAATGATACGTTTTATTGTATGTATTTGAATGTTTACATTATAGTCTCTTATAATTCAAAAACGAATGGCATGGTTAACCCTGTTTTAAATTGTTGTATGTATGTGAAACCATGATGAGACTCTAATAAAGATATTTATTGTTAAGTGATGTGTACTTCGATCAATAGAGGAATTGTACGGTTTGTACCGGTGTTCATCGGTATGTTATTTGATAGCATTGACAAATGTGCATTGAAACCGCCATTATAGTACCAAACATAAGTCAATATTTATTGTATTTTCTAAATACTGACAATGCATCACAATTTTTTTAAATTAAAATCTTCAAATACATTTGTAAATAAAATATCATAGAATGTGTACATGTGTGTGTGTTTTGTCACTTTGAAATCTATGCACATCATTCGATTAAAGTGTGTCTATATGTTGACTACATATTGGAAGAATCGAAACCACTCAGAAATTGTCGAGAAAAAACATCATTCATTATAGATTTAATGCATCAACATATCAACATATCTTAGATCGGCATCGTTTTAACTCATAACTGATATTTCAGACGTGCGTATTTATTAATGTCGATTGAATATCAAATCAGGGGACTCTCTACAGGGACAATAAAGTGAAAGCATGTGTTAAGTAACAACAAGGCAACCTCATTTTTAATCATGATAATCATTCATCGATCAATAAAAAAAATGTTCAAAATGCTATTTATTAACATAGGCAAAACCTCTGTCAAATACAAATGAAAAATGACAAACACAATTAGATCATGTATATGCACTTGAGATTATACATGGTATCAGAGGAAACAAAAAACACAAATTAAAAATAAACAAAAAGAAACGAGCACATCTTGCCTTATTTTCAGTCGAATCGACAACGTCGTCTGCTAATTCTTTGTATCCACTTGAATCTTCGACCACAATACACACTGCTGCATCGACAACTGCGGCTCAGCATAAAACCACTGTAACTATCAACAATATAGACCTAGACTCGGCAATACACATCAGGTGCACAAGTATAGGATGGAACGTGTCTGTGGATACCACACTGCTTCAAGTGCTCCATCAGTCAGCGGCATCCTTTGAGGTCTATTTAGGTGGCAATACCTGTAGGGGGTCTTCCTATCGCAACTTTCTCCTCTTCGATTACGGATTTCAAGATTGTCTTACTAATGAAAAGGTTTGAGCTTCCTTTAAAACGTTGGAACAGATGTACAGTTCAAATCGTCTTACCGTTGTAATTATGCTAAAAATATTTCAAATGGTTTTTACTCAATATTCATTCGGGCGAAACAAAAGTGTGCGCAATATATTTCAGGTGTCGCAATCATCAATTATTTACGAAAACACGCTTATATTCATCATTGTTGACACGCAACATTCCCCAGTTGTCCGTCGTCACAGATGGACGTATACTATTGAGTGTGATGGCATACGCGAAGAGGCGACATTATTACACGTCAACCACGATATCGAAATCCATTCTTCAAATAGTATCGTGAACAAAGATGTCAGGATAATATTGTATGCAGATCCCAACTTTATGGACAAGATTTCTGGAAAGCCACTGCATGTCATCGCTGGACAAACAATATATACCAAAGTTTTTACTACGATTGCTGACTGGTCTCTTAAGATGAGGCTTCATTCTTGCTATATTAAACTACCAAATATAGCTGAAACCCCTTTGCAGACTTACATGCTGATTCAGGACGGGTAATATTGTTATACAACATTTTTTTAGTAATAAAATCACTAATATTCGCTTGACACCGCAATGGTTTCAGAGCGGGAACAAACACAAATAAGACGACTATCAAATTTTGTTTAGGCCTGTTAGAAGAAAATATGTAATTGTATTGAACACCAATATTCTAACTTCGTGTTACCTTTACCATTTGATGGTACGTCGTAAATGTGTTTTCTTTACAAATTAACTGTTAAAGTATTGATAAACACATTCACTATTGAACATTTAAAGGTGTGAAGTCGACGCCAACACGCACATCATGTCCCAGTCTACACACGAGACAACGTTCATGTTTCAAGACTTCGTATATTCTGCCGACCCGGAGGGCCTGGATGTGTATTGCAACGCCACGTTCTGTCCAATCAGAGACTTCTCCACGCAATGCCTGCAATCATGCAATACACCACACTAGTATCACATTGTGTGATCCAATATTTGAGGTAGTTCAATAAGTAAACATTCTGTTTAGTTTATAAAAGCTGATGCATAATAAAAGCAAGGGATTTAAGAATTACATGTACGCATTTTTAATCTTGGTCAGATTAAAAGCGACAGCGGACATGTAATATGTGATAACGTAATATAAATAATCTAGCTGTATAATTTTAATCTACTAATATACTAAATCATATTATACTACTTATTTTGCCTGATCCCTTAACATGGATTCTTGTAAATACCAACCTCTTTCTCGGACAAAGGCGCTCGATTAAATAAACAAGTAAAATCTTGGAACATTCGCCAGAGTATTCCGGACGAAGCACATGACAGCTACATGTACATTAACAATTCAAGATAGTCGCGTCCATTATTTAACACAAGACAAGTTTTAACAAGTAATGAACACAGCTACTCAAAATGCTGCCGAAAGTGTAGATCTACCCCTAATATCTAATTACTAAATTCAAAAATTTGCAAAATGGCCCAACCTCCATAGGCAAATTACAGGCCATTGAATCATATCGAGTCCTTGACATCGCTTGTTTAAATTCAATTTGTATATTCGATTTTAACAATCGTGTTGAGCCCTTTTAATCAAAGATCTATCAATAAACATAAATTGATAGATCTTTGCTTGTTACAATCATTTTTACCAATGTATCGAAAATGGATACAGTCACAAATCAAATATTTAAGCAGCTGTCTACGGAATACCGTTAATGACATCGTGGTAACACATTAAAACCCAGAGGGCGAAAATGCGATAGTGCGGTAGTACGATGGCCACAATGCGATAGTACGATGGCGACAATGCGATAGTACGATGGCGACAATGCGATAGTACGATGACGACAGTGCGACAATACGATGGCGACAGTGCGATAATACGATTACTACAGTACGACAACGCGATAGTACGATGGCGACAATGCGATAGTCATATCGTACTGTCACCATCGTATCATCGCATTGTCGCCATCGTACTATCGCGTTATCGTACTGTCGTCATCGTATTATTGCACTGTCGCCATCGTATTGTCGCACTGTCGCATTGTCGTCATCGTTCTGTCGCATTTTGTCTATCGCCTTCCGGTACACATGCGCACATCGTATTTTTTCCTAGATAGAGCCACTTTTAAAAACACTTTACAGTTCGGCATACTTTACATAAATACCCATTCTTTAAACTTAATAAGAATTTGATTTATGTATAACTGTTACCTCTTTCAAAGTTCATCTTTATAAAGTCATCTACCCGTAATAACTCTATGTTTTCGGGCACTCTATGTATCGGACACCCCTTTTTTTTAGCAAAAATAATTATTTTTCGTGACTCTTAATTTTCGGACATACAGGTTTGCGTCCATAATTAATGACTCGGACAGTATATTTTACAGCGCTATTTTACCAAATTTCGGCCCTGTTTTCGTTATCTGATGACACTATCATCATTCGGTTTTACAACCGGATTAACGTTATACAACCTGGGAGATGCATGCCTGAGGGATCATAACATTTGCGTTATTGGGTTAATAACCTTGTTAACCGGTATTAAACAATGGTTTTGTCCGAAAGCCCCTTCTTAGTAAGATAACTGTGACAAAAAACTAAACGCTTCAAAGTGTGATGCACCCTATTGCAAGATTTACGAACAATGGAAGGTGTTAGACAACAACTTTCGGAAATAAACAAACAAAGAATTCATAGTTTGCATTTTTCTATTGCGTTAATTTCAGGTTCATTATAGATAGTATCGGTAAATCACATGCTTACCATTGAACTCGTTGGTCCAAGTTAAACCTTGTAGAAACTTCTGAAAAATAAATTAAGCATTTGAAATTATTTCAAATGCAGTGCAAACATTAAAAATGTAATTTATATTATACGGCGTGGTATTTACAAGCACGTGCTATCACCGGTAGTTGTTGATACAATCGACGCTATTTTCGGACAATTCAATTGTTCGACTCTTAATTTTCGGACACCTGTATTTTGTGAATATTTTTCCTATCTAAGTTTTCGGACGCGATTTTTTTTAATTATTTTTAAGTGTCCGAAAACATAGAGTTATTACGGTATTTTGTTCCTGCAATAAGAATAGTTTGTGTACCGGAAGGCGATAGTCGATAATGCGATAGTACGATGGCGACATTGCGACAATGCGATAATACGATGACGACAGTGCGACAATACGATGGCGACAGTGCGAAAGTACGATGGCGACAATGCGACAGTACGATGACGACAATGAGACGGTGCGACAATACGATGGCAACAGTGCGATAGTACGATGGCGACCATGCGATAATACGATGACGACAGTGAGATGACTATCGCATTGTCGCCATCGTACTATCGCGTTGTCGCATTGTTGCCATCGTACTATCGCATTGTCGCCATCGTACTATCGCCCTATCGCATTGTCGCCATCTGGATTTTAAATTCTATCAATCAATGGCTCTTTTCGCGTTTAGTTCATCACCGCTACAAAAGCCAAGGCATTGCCATGTCCTCAAATTGCAATTTCTGAATACTGGTGTTTCACATCTCATCCAAGAAGCTAAAAACAAGAAGCTTGTATTCGAATCTCAATAACTCCATTGAAAATCACTGATGCGCAATGATCTGACATGTGCGCATGTCCATCCTATAAGGTTTCAGCCTACATAGTGTCATCATATTCGAATTATTAGCTCCTTAAATTTCGCGCTAAAAGGTAAAACTTCGTAAGACAATGTTTTCTTATGAATGTAAGGGCAATAGCTTAACAATGTGCACATGTCCACTCTTTATAGATGATGAATATAAACAGATACGTAGATCTACGTCTCTAATATAAAGTTTCACTACATTCGGATATTAAGTGTTCGAGATCTTGTGTGAAAACGAATTAATTTTCGCATGACAATAACTCCCTGATTACTCACTCGAGCGGAACGAAATAACATGGCATATCAACCCTGAAGGGATACTGCATACTTGTATAAATTTTCGTCAAATTTGTATTATTAGTTATCGTGATTTGACACAGAAACGTAAACTTCTTTAGTAAATGTCATATTATTCATCAAGGGCAATAATTCGCTGAAAAATTATTGGAGCGAGACAACCGAAAATATACACATTAGGGACACTGCATATAGAGCGTCCTAAAATTTGGATCATTAGATGTCCGAGATCAAAAGCGGAAATTATTATTATTCAAGAGCAATATCTCCCTTAAAAATCTCCACCCGTAAAGAAAAATACTATAACGTTTAATTAATTTCGCATAGTTAGTTCCGGAGATATCGCTCGGAAACGCAAAATCCACCCATAAATGACATATTAATAACCAAAGGGAAATAAGTTCGTGAAAAAAATCATTGGCGACCCACATCGCACACCGCACGATGAAGAACGCCAGATACAGGTTGACAACAAAGATTCACATTGAGTACTTCGTGCATGGGCGAGATAAAACAAAGATAAAGTATACAGTTGCCCTGTCAAAATTAAGGGCGAAGTCAATCAGGATACGGTATTCAGGTTAATATGCGAGTCCAAACTGTTAAGTCATTTGCGGGTATGTATGTAAAAATTGTAGGTTAATGTCCACAACCAAATTATTCATAGAGCAATTATTTTCCAAAAAAGTATGAACTTTCGCCTTTATATAATATAAATATATGCAGCTAAAGTATGCAGGCGTAGTTTTTGAATTTCTTGGACAAACATGCCAGACATAGTTTTAAGTACATATCAGGCCCAAAATGAACGTAACGTTTACATATGTTAATATTATGTTACTATCAATATCTTAGTGACAACGATGACTATTTTAGATAAGTGATATAACTTAATACTAAATATTGTTTGCAAAGTTACGCATTAAGAGTAATTCTGAAAGCAGTTGTCAAGAAATCTAGTATGCACAATTGCCAACATAGAAAACCAATCACATTTGATAACTGAGTTAACTTGAATGCCATATTTACATATTAGAAAATACATACTGACATTATACTGATGCAATTTTAAGATTACTTAAAATAAATCTCCTCAGTAAGTGGAGGTTATGAATTATTAAGGGTACCCGAACCTATTAAAAAATAAGCTTTTTTATTGATCTAGTCTAGTAGAATAAATAAGAAATTATCTATTTTAAAAATACATTTAATTTCTTTTCTTAACAATAAAAATGTCTGTTACCTGTAGTAGTTATATAGTATATGTAAACTTAAAGCTGAAACTTTATAAATTAAAAAAATGTGACCATGGCAAGAAGTAGATTTTCAACCATTTACCAATTACTTAAGTTAAATTTAAGTTTGAAGCAAGGTCTATATGTTAGCTACCTACACACAAAATAACAGCACAAACCTTCCTTAAAAACTCAAGTTATTGAGCAGAAAAATTCTTCTATTTTACGTAACAATGACCTTGACCCAACTTGCCACCAAATGCAATCCCACCCTATGCTTCCAGTACCTACAAACTTAATCATAGCAGGCATGGATGTATGGAGTTGTTGCACGCAAGCCTTAACCTGACTTTTTAAAGTACCAAAGGGGCATAATTCTGCTAAATTACAGGTCAGAGTTATGGGTCTTGGTCAGTGACTCACATAGTAGCTCGAAGATTTATGTATATTTTCAAATTATTATCATTTTGTAGTAAGTACAGTGATATGTACTTGTTTAATGTAATCTTCAACGGATTGTCAACTTGCACACAAACCTTAACTTGACTTTAAAGTACAAAGTGGACATAATCCTGCTAAAAATCTGATCACAGTTAAAAGTCTTGGCCAGTGACTGTTCATAAAGACCCTAAGCACATATGTTACGTTTTATTTTAATATCTGCTGTAAATATAGAGATATNCCCCAACCAAAATATTCATAGAGAAATTATTTACCAAAAAAATATGAACTTTCGCCTTTATATAATATAAATATATGCAGCTAAACAATACAGGCGTACTTTTTTAATTTCTTGGACAAACATGCCAGACATAGTTTTAAGTACATAAAAGGTCCAAAAAGAACGTAAGGTTTTTATATGTTAATATTATGTTACTATCAATATCTTTGTAACACCGATGACTGTTTTAGATAAGTGATAACTTAATACTAAATATTGTGTGTGTACATGTAGTTACGCATTAAGAGTAATTCTGAAAGCGGTTGTCAAGAAATCTAGTATGCACAATTGCCAACATAGAAAACCAATCACATTTGATAACTGAGATAAATCGAATTCCATACTTACATATTAAAAAATACATACTGAGATTATAATGATGCAATTTTAAGATTACTTAAAATAAATCTCCTCAGTAGGTGGAGGTAATTAAGGGTACCCGAACCTATTAAAAAATAAGTATTTTTTTATTGATCTAGTTTTTTTTCTAGTCTAGTAGAATAAATAAGAATATCTGTTTTAAAATGCATTTAATTTCTTTTCTAAACAATAAAAATGATTACCTGTAGTAGTTATATAGTATATGTAAACTTAAAGCTGAAACTTTATAAATAAAAACAAATGTGACCATGCCAAGAAAGTAGATTTTCAACCATTTACCAATTACTTAAGTTAAATTTAAGTTTGAAGCAAGGTCTATATGTTAGCTACCTACACACAAAATTACAGCACAAACCTTCCTTAAAAACTCAAGTTCTTCTATTTTACGTAACAATGACCTTGACCCAACTGGCCCCCAAATGCAATCCCACCCTAGGTCTGCATGTATGCTCGCAGTACCTACAAACTAAATCACAGCAGATGTATGGAGTTGTTGCACGCAAGTGTTAACCTGACTTTTTTAAGTACCAAAGGGGCATAATTCTGCTAAATTACAGGTCAAGAGTTATGGGTCTTGGTCAGTGACTCACATAGTAGCTCGAAGATTTATTTATATTTTCAAATCATTATCATTTTGTAGTAATGACAGTGATATGTACTTGTTTAATGCAATCTTCAACGGATTTTCAACTTGCACACAAACCTTAACTTGACTTTTAAGTACAAAGTGGACATAATCCTGCTAAAAAGCTGATCACAGTTATAAGTCTTGGCCAGTGACTGTTCATAAAGACCCTAAGCACATAATATATTTTATTATGTTTAATTTTAATATATGCTGTAAATATAGAGATATGAAATAGTTGCATGCAAACGTTAACCAGAATTGTTTAAGTACAAAAACTGGTAATTCAGCTTAATTGCAGGTCAGAGTTATGGAACTTGGTCAATCACCTCACACAATGACACATGTGTGAAGTTTCAATTGAATACCTTTAGTAGAAACAGTGACATGAAGATATTGGCCAATTACCTTTACACAGTTTGTAAGTACAAAAAAGTGGCATTATTCTGCTAAATTGCAGATCATAGTTATTGAACTTGGTCAGTGACCTCACACAATGACCCCAAACATGAGTGAATTGTCATGTGAATACCTGTAGCAGAAACCGTGATATGGAGATATTGCACATTTACCTTAACCAGAGCAATGACACCAATAATTTGGTAAGAAGTATAGTTATGACTATTTGGTGAATAATGAAGGTAAAAAGTGCATATTATATAAATTGTAATTTGTTTGCGTACAAAATACAAATGTACAATCAATGTTAAACTATATACATATAGAATATTGTTCAATTTAAATTAAGTTCATGTTAGGTCAAATGTAAGTTAGCGTAAAAAATAAATATAGGATCAGAATATTGAAATGACAAAACGTATAATAACAAGGATTGTCACCATAGGATGACATATGCCCCCTTTTTCCACATTTTTCTAAACCTAAACGCAAAGTGTTTTTCCACATTTATCGACACCTACACGCAAAGTGTGACCAAATTTCAGATGGACAGACAGACGGACAGTGCAAAAACTATATGCCCACCTTAGGGGGCATAAAAAGAATGATTGGATTTTTTAAATAAATAATTTGATAACAAATTGTTTTACAATTAAAACATCATATAATTCAACTAGTATATATGTTAAAATGTTATATAAAGGTACAACAAACATGATTTCACCCAATTTTTTAAACCTGTATGCAAATTTTGCCAGTCCCTATTGAAAATATTTCATGGACTTTTCCTAAAGCACACTTTATCGTATTTCTTCTTGAATCTATACACTATTCATCAGCCATCTCTGCTGAACAGTGAGTGTCTATTTTTCAATAAAATTGATGGTTCAAACTCAAGCTCAGTTTGACCAGGAAATACCTTCACCAGACTTCTTGGTGTATGGCTGTTTGTTGAGACAATTTCATTTCTGTGTAAACATTTCTATACCTTCATAGCCAAAACGCAAAAGCTTTCATTGATGGTTTGCATGTGAAAATTAAAGTTCATTTTCATGAGCAAATACATCTTTTGACAAATAATATAATGTTTTGTTATAGTTTTTCATTTATTGACATATATATATTATTTTAGTCACTATTTAAGATTGATAATCTATTTAAATACACCGAACAAAGTCGAGACATTACAAAGGAAGTCAATATTTCTGGATTCCATTAGTCTGCTACTACCTTTTACAGGAATAGAGAACATTAAATTTTGGGTATAACATATTCTATTGTAGAATAACAGTCAAAGGGCCATAACTCTTCCAAAACTAGACTCATCCAAAATTCCTTCCTTAACAGTCATTTACACATTTTTGGTAATTTTGCTGCAAAAGTTTGAGCAAAATCTACAGAAGAATTGACGAACAAGTTTAATGCTTAAAGCCTTCCAATGGTATCACAACTACACACTTAAGTGATCCTGCAAAATATAGCAGTAGCAGCGTGTATCCAACAATCATCACAATATTCATAAAGCTACAGGCTATTTCTTGTATGTGGGAAGGTTCTTTAAAATACATGTAGTTATGTCCTGAAATAAACTACAGCACATTTGAAAATATGAGAAATCAATTTATTCACCAACAAAAAGAATAATGTACAATGTTGACACAAGCTAGTTTATTGGTACATAATGTAAACAGTATGTAGCGCTTCAGAACTATTTAATACCATAAAGCATGTTCTCACCAATATATTCATAATACAGTTTTAACCTTCATATACAATATGTGAAAAGAACCCTTAAAAGTCCCAAGACGCTGACCTGATAAATAAGAATAAGGAAATATTAATAAAGTAGTTAAAGTAGAAAACTAGTGAAAAATCTGTTTAAAAAGTTCTTTATTTTGACCCAGTAACCTAGATTCCGACCGCATATGGTTGAGTTTTGAACTCAGCTGAGATATCATTTTAAAAAAAAATCTGAAAAAGTTTCATGAAGATTGGGCAATAAATTAAACCTCTATTGAGTATCACAAGCTTTTTCTTCCATATCTCTAATTTTCTAGTTTTATCCCAGTTTTGAACTCAGAGAAATATTATTGGGAGAATTTTTTTTGACCAAGAAGTTTCATGAAGATGGCAATAATGAGTTGTAGTGTTAACTCGATAATATTGTAATGCGGAAGTCACGACCTAAAACAGACAAACGGCAATCACAACAGTTCACCATAACTAAATGTGCCGCGTTCTGAGAAAACTGGGCAAAATGCTTGTGCTTAAATTGTCATCCCAGATTAGCCTGTGCAGTCCACACAGGCTAATGCAGTCCACACAGGCTAATCAGGGACAACAATTTCCGCTTTTATGGAATTTTTCACTCAAATGCAGTCTGTTATTAGCGAAACTCAAGTTAAGGCGGAAAGTGTCATCCCGGATTAGCCTGTGCGGACTGCACAGGCTAATCTGGGACGACACTTTACACACACGCATTTTGCAGTTTTCTCAGAACACAACACAAATTGTCATCAAGCGAGCTAAAATAATGATCCTTAAACATGCAGTCATCTGACATCAAATGATAAGCCACAAAAGTAAATGCCACCCAGGTTGTCAAAGAGATTGATTATTTTGATCACTTGTACTTCTTACTTAAGTTTTTTAACTAAGTATATATAGTTTTAACTTTTGCATATTTTCAAAAATGTTTCTAATATATATAGAACATCTGATCACCGGTATGATGATGATGATCTCTTACTAGCCCAGAAGGAGTGCAAAAACGATTCGGCTGAATTATTTATTCATTCGAATTAAAAAAAAAAAAAAAAATTGCATTTCATTTATGACTTGATTTACTTACAGTTCATTAAACGCAACTGAAGAAACAAAATTGATAATCCATCACTAACAGCAGAGAAATTGACATCTTACAGTATAGCGCTCACCAAATTGAACAAATAATTCAAAATTGGGAATATCTGCCCTTTTATTTTTAACCCAATGTCACCAATGATAGCAAAACAAAAAAACAGTCTCAACGTGTTTGGTGATTTTTGCACCAAAAATGACAAACACATCAATTATTTGGCAAAATCTAACCAAGTTTGAACTTTATAAAGCGGAGTTGATCAGTAAATTGTAGGCTTTTCATAAATTGGTAAATGTCATATTTAATGTTCAGATAATAACAATCACACGAAAATGGTGCAGTTAACTTTGGTACCAACAGTCTCCCAAAATGTCAAATCTCAACTGATCCGAATTTTTTAGCATAATTGAACAGAAATCAATGGCTAAATATGGTCCCAGAAATGGGGTGGAAATGCCAAGGCAAATTGTTTTTGTATGATAATACCAATAATAATGATGCATGACACATGAAATTTGCAAATGAACTGTTTCCTTTCTACGTTCACAGACATGAAAGCAAAATCCCCCNAACCATTTTGTAACTCTACCAAGATTGGGACAAATGTTCTGACCAAGTTTCATGAAGATTGGACAATAATTGTGACTCCTAGAGTGTAAACAAGCTTTTACTATAGCCATATAAAGAACACTGCCACGCCCCCTGGAAGCCATGTTTTTCAACCAACCGCAACCATTTTCGAACTCGTCGAAGATATCATTGGGACACATGTTCTGACCTAGTTTCATGAAGATTGGACAATAAATGTGGCCTCTAGAGTGTTCACAAGGTTTTACTAAAGCCAAATAAGGAAAACTGCCACGCCCCCTGGAAGCCATGTTTTTCAACCAACCGGAACCATTTTTGAACTCGTCCAAGATATCATTGGGACACATGTTCTGACCTAGTTTCATGAAGATTGAACAATAAATTTGGCCTCTAGAGTGTTCACAAGGTTTTACTATAGCCATATAAGGAAAACTGCCACACCCCCTGGTGGCCATGTTTTTCAACCAACCCGAACCATTTTCGAACTCGTCCAAGATATCATTGGGACACATGTTCTGCCAAGTTTCATGACGATTGGACAATAAATGTGGCCTCGAGAGTGTTCACAAGGTAAATGTTGACGACGGACGCACGACGGACAAAAGGCGATCCCAAAAGCTCACCATAAGGACGTTGTGCTCAGGTGAGCTAAAAACGCACTAAGTGACCCACTGACCTAGTTTTTGACATGAAAATGCCCATGTTCAAACTTGGCCTTAAGATCATCTGGATAAAACTTCTGACCAAGTTTGGTGAAGATCGGATGAAAAATACTTGAATTAGGGAGCGGACACCATGCTGAATGTTCAATAACGCACTTAGTGACCTCGTGACCAAGTTTTTGACCCGGAATGACCCATATTTAAACTTGGCCAAGACATCATCTAGATACAACTTTTGACCAAGTTTGGTGAAGATTGGATGAAAACTACTTGAATTAGAGAGCGGACAACATGCTGAATGTTTAAAACGCACTAAGTGACCCCGTGACCTAGTTTTTGGCCCTGCATGACCCATATTCAAACTTGACCTAGACATCATCTAGATACAACTTCTGACCAAGTTTGGTGAAGATCAGATGAAAACAACTTGAATTAGAGAGCGGACACTTAATACAAACCGACCGACAGACAGACAGACCGACAGACAAGTTCACTCCTATATACCCCCCTTAACTTCGTTTGTGGGAGTATAATAATGATCCTTAAACATGCAGTCATCTGACATCAAATGATAAGCCACAAAAGTACACGCCACCCAGGTTGTCAAAGAGATCAATTATTTTGATCACTTGTACTTCTTATTTAAGTTTTTCAACTTAGTATATATAATTTTAACTTTCCCATATTTTCAAAAATGTTTGTAATATATATCTGATTACCGGTATGATGATGATGATCTCTTACTAGCCCAGATGGAGTGCAAAAACGATTCGGCTGAATTATTTATTTATTTGAATTACAAAAATAATAATTTGCAACTTAGAAAAATAATTTGTCAAGATGTTTATTGTTATAGAAACTACTCAATAAAAAGTAGTTCATGAGTTCTGTTCAACAATGAGGTTAAAACAATGAGCACAATCATGCAGCACTTACAAATTTAAAATAATAACTAAAAGACGAAACAATAGAACATTCAAATATCAAACATAACAAGAAGTAACATCTGCATTCAGATGTTTCACAAATGTATTTGTATTACATACAATCTTCAATATGAACCATTTTTTTGTTTAAGAAATAAAATTGAAGTTAATTATAAAAATAAACAAAACAATACAAATTTTCAAACACATGTTTGCGTCTGTTGTAATCAGGTAAGGGTACTAAAACCTCAGCTCAAGACAAACATTTCTCTGCATTTTCCATTAATATCAAATAAACAAATGCTTTTAAGACACAAACAAATATATTAAATATCACAGTTATAATTGAATAGTCATTAAATATGTTAAACCACCATGTCCATGGCTGAGTCAACATGAAGATTGACCAAGAAATAATTTCAAGCAACAATGATCATATCTCTCAAGTATTGTTTACACAATCTATTTCACACAAGTGATTGTGGGAGGTTTTGTCTCTGAAACATGTGTACATAATATTTAAACAAGACATTTAATACACAAGTGTACAAAAATGATTGGAACAAGAGATGTGTTTGTCAGAAACATAATGCCCCCTTCTGCGCCGCTTTGAAAAAAAATCAAAACCTAAACGCAAAACCTAAACGCAAAGTGTGACGGAATTTCAGACAGACGGACAGTGCGATCACTATATGCCCACCTTCGGGGGCATAAAAATGTGCAGACATAACATGCCTTACTATTGAATATAGCGTTATGCCATGAAGTATATACAAATGAAGAATAACTATGTTTAATATTGCATTAAACCAATCTATGAACTAGTAATTTAAGTAAATAAACTTCTTCTTCTTGGCGTTCGCTGACCTTTAAAGACTCAGTACCACATCGAGTAACACCGGTTGATTGTGTAGACATAGTAAATAAACCAATCATATCATTTAAAAAAACACGAAGTTGTAACAATAAATTTATCAAATATATCATAAGTACACAATTTCATTGTGAGCTTCTTATTTACAAGGAAACATAATTTCAATTTACAAAATGTACATTTCAAAGTTACCAGCACATCATGCAAAGCAATAGTGGTTTTGTAAAATACATGCAGAAACTCATACCACATCTAGCTGGCGCATATTCACATTTCCCATGCAGTTTAAATCACTTTTGTGGTGTCTGGTAACATTCTCATATGCATTTATACATTCATTCTACAACGTTTTTCAACTAAAACAAATAATCAAATTCTATGTTTATACGTCTAAACACTTCATTCCAACCATGTGTAACATTGACCTTTTCAAGTCTGGATGTATGAGAAATGGTTACCAAATGTTAGCCATGGTTTCTTCTTCTAAGGTCAATAATCACTTTCACCCACAGAGTTCTGTTGAGTTCAACAGTCTCTTCCATATTGTTAATACCGTAAGTATAATATCATTTATACAGTTGTATATTCTTTCCTCCATCAAAACAGTTCTCCTATGAATATTTGAAATATTCCTTATTTCACTCCATTGCAAAGTCTAATGATTTTTCTGTTTTGTTCATTCACATGTATACAGTATCAAACACCATTGACAAGTTCATGAAAGCAATATTGAAATGAATGTTGGGCTTCACAATAATTCTTTACAGTTTTCTGTTTAAAAATAACAAACTCATAACCTGATGCCAAAAAATTGTCTTATATAAAATACAGATATCTTAGAACAACATTTCAAATGCCTCTCACACTTAACAGGGTATATTTAACAGTTAACAAAAGTAAACAAGTTCACCCACTAACTCTCAAGATATAATACACTCTTTTTTAGCACTTTTGTTTGAGCTGCTACTGCCTGTAGCCGGCCCAAAATGGTCCTCTTCAAAGCTATCCGTTTCCAACAAGTCATACTCCTGGTCCACACTAACGCCAGAGTTCCGCACAGTTTCGGTTTGCTGCTGAGGGGAGTAGGCACTTGAGGCACTATTACTGCTCTCTGTAAAATAACAAACATGGATGATATGATAAATGCATTTCAGGAGAAATTATGCAAACAATTAAACAATCACACATGAAAACCTGAAGCAATCAGAATGTGAGTGCTATTTATCTTAACTTCTTTTTATGATGAACTGTGACAAAACAAATGTACAAAATAGATTTCAAATCAAATCATATTTTTAAAATGAGTCTGTTAGTGAGTATATACATTGTGTATAAGACTTAGTTTTTTTTAAGTTTGAAAATTTGATAACTAACAAGTTACATTAAATTAAATATGAGACACGCTCTGAGAAAAGGTGGTTTAATGAATGTGCGTAAAGTGTCGTCTCAGATTAGCCTGAGCACGCATCAGGGACAACACTTTCCGCTTTCATGTTAATTTTTGTTTCAATGAAGTATCCTCTTAGCAAAAATCCAGTTTGGAAAGTGTCGTACCCGATTAGCCTGTGAAGACTGCACAGGCTTATCTAAGAAGACACTTTACACACATTCATTAAACCCCTTTTTCACACAGCGCTGCTCATATATTATTGCATGCACCTTATTTATCATTCTGGCAGTAACTACTAGTTTTTTTAATGAACCGTATGTACATACTACCGAATACTTATGTTTGGCTTCTTAATAAACAAGCTGATATCTTTACAAAAATCATATATAGGGTCTTTCCATTATTACAGTAATACCTAACATCAATATATCCATATTTGATTTCATCAAGTGACAGATTAAGAATCAGAAAACAACTATCTCCCCAGAGGGAAAAGAAACAATTGCTTCTGTTTCAACAGTGAAAGTGTTTAAATGTGTGGGGTTTAATAACAGTTTCATACGACACATTTTCGGCAAAAATTCCTTATCAATCTCTGTAAGTCATGAATACACTGGTCATGGAAAAAAATCTTTGCTCGAAACTTAATACTGAAATGGGATAACCCAAAACTCAGCTCTTTTGTGTATGACCAACTGGGCACAACTTACTTTTCTGGTTTCTAAGAGAGGCTTCCTGTGCTACCTCAACATCACCACCATCAATACTGTCCATGTCTCCACTCACACGATCATTTGAGGGACTTATATTCGTACAGAACTGCTGCTGTTGTGTAAAGTTGGTAAATCGAAATTGCGCAACTTTGGCATATGTTTGTTCGTGACTGTCACGCATACTAGCAACCTTAGCATGTGTTTCTGGGTCATACACACTACCTTGATTAGTATTCTGCTGGCTGTTCTGACTCTGATTTACAGCAAATGTCCTTGGTTGTGGCGAAGCTGCAGCAACTTGCTTCACAACTGTGGACTGACTGATGCCCACTGATGCAACTGAGTTGTTCACGGATTTAGCCGATGTATTATCTGACCTGGCCAGAGATTTAGGATCTGTGAGCTCTTCATTGTCGTTGTCTGGCTCACTGCCTGCTTCCATCGGCTTCACCACTGCCTGAGGCCTTACAGCTGCCATTGGCTTCTCCACCGTTCCGTGTTTCTCAGGACTATTGGGTTTCTGAACCACGTTTGGTTTCACAACAGGCGGTACACTCACTATGTTCTTCTGGCCCTCACTGGACTTCGTGAACCAGGACTGCGGACTTTTCATGTTCACACTCTCCTCCAGAAAGGAACCCTCGCTAGTTTTGCTAGTTTTGACTTGTTCAATGGATCCCTGTTTTATCTGCTTTGAATTCTGAAATTAATACCAAAAAAGGTAACTTATATGAATCTGATAAACACATGATTTTTTATACCTTTATGTTAAAGTAAAGTATGGAGTTTAAACTGTAAGTGATTGAAAAATTATTTATTTAGAATTGTATTTTCTAAGCATGAAAATCTTAAACAACTTGCCAATGCTTGATTCATGGTTTAGGTTTCCTAAGCCTGATACAATTAACTGATCTGTATTCATTGTCTCATTTTGTTTTGTCTTTATTTCAAGAAAAACAACACACACACACACACACAAGAAATGGTTGAAAAACACCATAAACATGAAATGACATCATGCAAATAAACCAGATTACATCATAATACTGTTTGCAGTTTTCAACAAGATAAAAAGCCAGCTAAATTTATACCACAGGGTAATAATTCATCGTAGAAGGCGTGATTATGGAATAAACATATTGGTCAACATAAAAATCAATCTTTATACATATTTTTTTACTTAATGTACCTCTGCTTTAAAAAATTAAATGGGTGATTTCTTGTCAATTATCTGATAACATGTTTTTACCCGTGAAGTTGATAGCTCTTCACGCTGTGCATCGCTGCCCTCTTCTGCTACTACATCTGGCAAATGGTTGGCCACTGCCTTGGCAACCATCTTTATTGGTGGCGTATATTGCGTGGAAGGGGCCGCATCCACGTTACAGGAGGCCCCTGCGGCTGATGGTGGGCCCTGAGAAGGCCTGACTTCCCCTGACACAGGCCTCTCTGTGGAGTGATGGGTGCCAGCCTCATCCCTGTAGCCCAATTTCGATGATGTAGCTTCTTCATCATTGTACTCACTAGAGAAAATTAATGAGTGTTAATACTGATTACAGACATTTTCATTTGTTATAACTTAATATTGTTTTAAGCATATTGCTGCAAAGGTAATAATATATATATACACTATTAATTCGTTAATTGTTCATATTTATATAACTTCATAACATGCAATAAGCAAATCATACACATTTGCTCATGATCTTATGTAAAAAAAATCTTACAGAACATGGAAGAATTCATTTAAGATCCCATATGATATATACTGCCACATCACTAACAATATGTTTCTAAATTTGGGACAAATGTTCTGACAAAGTTTCATTAAGATTTGGCAATAAATCAAGGAACCTACATGTAGCTTTCTCTTACATTTGACTAGGGACCTAGTTAACAACTCCACATGATCCAGTTTCGATCTCCGTTCAGATATTATATTGGGAAACATGTTCTGAGCACGTTTCATGAGAATATGGTAACTAGAGTGTTCACATGCTTTTCCTTAAATGCGACTTAGTGACCTTCTTTTTTAACACTAATGGCCAGGTTTCATACTCAAATAAGATATCATTGTAGCAAATGTTCTGACCAACTTTCATGAAGATTGGGCAATAAATGTGGCATATTACAATTCACAAATTTTTTCTTTCATTTGACAAAGTGACATAGTGTTTGATCCCATGTGACCCTGTGTCAATCGAGATACAATTGATACAAAATGTTCTGACCATGTTTCAATAAGATTGGGTAATAAATGTGACCTCTAAATTGGTCACAAGGTTTAACTATAGCCATATTAGAAAAACTGCCCTCCCCACTGGTACAAATATTTTTTATTGGAATCATCCAACTGGACACAGGTACTTTTAGAAAAACTCCTTATATTTTCACAAGGTTTCACTATAGCCATTTAAGGAAAACTGCTCCCCCAGCATGGCGGCCATTTTTTTCAATGGACCAGAACCATTTCTGAACTGGGCCAAGACATCATTTGGGATAAATGTTCTAGGCAAGTTTCATAATGATTGGGCAAAAATGCGACAAACTTAGAAATTAACAAGCTTTTTCTTTAAGTTTTACTAGTTTTTGACAAAAAATGACCTTGTGTTGAACTCTGCCATAATATGATTGGCACAAATATTTTTACCAAGTTTCATAGAGATTGGGCAATAAATGTGGCCTGTAGAGTGTTCACAAGGTTATGTTGACTACAGACGAACATAAACAATTTACAAAAGGTGAAAACAAAAGCATATCACGAGAATGTTGTGCTCTGGTGAGGAAATACTAAGATTGTTCTAGTGTATATGACAGTGTATTTCAATCCTGGATAGAAATTAAGCCATCATGTATTTTTGTTTAAACTGAGTAAGTTACACACAACATACATATCTTTGCAAGGTTTCAACTGTTGTTCTTCACCAGGTGCTGAATCTTGGCTCGGACGCTTCTTAGATCTTCCTGATGAGACCTTTACACCGTTGCCACCTTCATTATCATCATCATCATCATCATCATCAGACTTTGAACTTGTTTTCTCCATCACATTGTGGTCTCCTACTTGAAGGTTTGTTGGCCCATATACGTTGATTGTCTGAAATGTATTTACACCTTTATTTTTTTCTTGAAAACAAGGCCAAACAGTTGGTAAGTGCATGTTCAACAAAAACACACAAATATCTAAAATACATTATAAAAGATACATTCTGTCAAGATTTTTATTTAAAGAGTGCAATCTTCTTCTTTTTTTTACAAAAAACTAAACATGAACCACTTCCTTAGTCAAAGTTCCTGATAATTACTGTTTCATTTTAATTACAATAACAAAAGTAATACAAAAGATGTGTTTGTCAGAAACACAATGCCCCCAACTGCGCCGCTTTGATTTCTTTTTTACCTTTGACCTTGAAGGATGACCTTGACTTTTCACCACTCAAAATGTGCAGCTCCATGAGATAGGCATGCATGCCAAATATCAAGTTGCCATCTTCAATATTGCAAAAGTTATGGCCAATGTTTAAGTTTTCGGACGCACAGACTGACAGACTACCGGGGCATAAAAATAATTCAGAACTTGAATAGTACTATGTAAGATCAAATTCTTTGTTTTCTTCCAGAATTGATAAGATGTTCTTAACTACTTTTTTCTGGAAAATGGAAACTTCAAAGTTCTTCTATGGAAGCTAACTTAACCTGAGCGTTCAAAGGTTATAATTAAATGTGTTCATGTATATTAAACATATATCCATTGAGCAATCAATCTTACATAGTGCACAATTTTTTCATGTTTGGCTGCTGGTTCTTTTGTTTTCTTTTCAGACTGTATGGTCATTGCTGGTTTTTTCATAGAAGTAGGCTCTTCCATGGACAGTCCCTCGGTCCCTACACAGCTTCTATCACTCATGGAACGGCCCTCCTGGTTCATAACACTGCTCCTGTCACCACTAATTGACGGCACTTCACTTGGAATAAAGCTTCTCCCACTAGGCAAACCATCCTGATCAAACTGATCAAATATGCTCAAATAAGGACGCCCTCCTGTTGAAATAAAAATTTCATCTATTTAAATTTAAACTTGAATGAAAACATTGAACAAGACGGCCTAAAGGCCCTAGGTCCCTCACCTGAGACATGTAGATTTTGAGAAACTAACCTGGCATGGGTAGAACTTGTGATGTTAGTTTAAAAACTGTAGTTTTTATACAGTTTTTGTCCTCTGTATGCAACAGACTAAATGTGGTATGCAGGGTTTTGATTGAGGAGAAGCCAGAGAAGAAAATTTCTGTAGACTGATTTTTGGCCAAATGTGCATAAAGGGGAGACAAACTTTGAAAATTTGAACTTTGACCGCTAATTGTGAACTTAAACTTTGAGATAGGTAGACTTGTGTTCCACATGACACATCGTATCATGATGGTAGACATTTGTGGAAATATATTTTACAATTGCATCATGAATGACAAGGTAATAGTCTTTTAAAGTTTGGTCCGTACACACAAACACACATACACTCAACAATCTGCTATAACGAACTATCCGCAAGCGGACTTGAAAAAAATGGTACCAGCATTTACATCAACATCATGCAGTCTTTTATTGCAAGGAGTTTTTTTCCAAACATCGAAAGGTAAACCATCAGTTTGGTATTTTAGTAAAAGGATATTGGAAAATATTTCATTTTTTGGTATTGGAAATATTACCCAAAAATGATTATAAATCAGACAACAGAGCCTGGGAAGCAAATAGTACCTTGTGCATTCTGTTCTTCAGATGGATTTCGAAGGGAAGCATTTGATGATACATGGCCATGTGCATTCCCAGCATTACCATTCTGATGACTGCCATAACTAGAATCTCTAAACGAGTTTTGTACAACAGAGAGTAAAGGCATCTCTTGGCTTCTGGAGCTATTGTTTATACTTGATAGATCACCAGTCTGTCTGTTCAATTCTTCACAATAATAGTGTATCGATTTTTCTCGCACATCCTCAGGCAGATCTTTAAGCCTTTCCCAAAGTTGGGGTGGTATTTCCACATTGGCAGGATTATAAGGTCCTGAAACACTTTTTTGACAGGTTTGTTCCTGGGTCTGTCTAAAGTACTCATTCAGTCTGTGAACCCTTTCTTTTGCTGGTAGCTGTTTCAGTTCCTCTGCCAAACTCACTGGCACATCAACAGCCTGAGTGCCATACTCGGTACGAAGTTGAATCTGCACTGAGGGTGCCCCCATGTCGCCATCGACGGTGCTGGGAGTAGATGTACTACGCCTCAAGTACTGCTGCTCACTGTTGACAGGACCATTTTCCCATGGTCTCATCTGCTGGTTCATCTGCTGAAAATGTGACTGTTCAGCAGAGTGTTGAGGCTTCATTGGGTTCAAACTGCCAGAACTGTGGGAATGAGGCATGTGACCAACATTCGAGCTAGTACGGCTCGGTGGAACATAAGTAGGGCCATTAGGTTCAAATATTTGAGACCCAGGAAAAGCTCCATTGCGTAACAATCGGCCTGTTTCATACACCAAATTGTCCACCAGTTGCTGTGTTTTCTGTTCTTCAATCAGTGCTGTTCTCCTTTCATTTTCACGTTGAATCGCTTGCTCTCTCTTATATATTTCTATCCACTGTTTTTGTCTGATTTTTAACTTTTCATCTGCATCTTTCCTGTTCTGAACTTTATCCCCAATCAAACGTTCCAACCCAGCACGATAAAACTTGTCATTGTTATAGTAGCTTATTCCTTTAAGCGTATTCAGGCCCATTGGAATCCTGAAAGACTTCCCCCTCCTTTCTGTAAACACAGGAACCACACACCACTGTTTCTCTGGGTTTGTAATGGCTTCCATTAGACAAG
>VMBQ01003184.1:36983-86950 GCA_007657795.1 Dreissena rostriformis
CCCCAGGGTTGGTAATGGGGCCATGCATAGTTGAGATTGACCCTAATGTCATAAGAGAAGTTCAGTATCAATTTGAAGTGAATCCGTGTAGAAATGAAAAAATTATAGTAAATGGAAATTTTTGGTGGGTGTGGCCTATGTGGGCGGGGCGCCCCAGGGTTGGGAATGGGGCCATGCATGGTTGAGATTGACCGTATTGTCATAAGAGAGGTCCAGTATCAATTTGAAGTGAATCGGTGTAGAAATAAAGAAGTAAATGTAAAATAACCTAAAAAAATGAGTGATAATTTCTGACGCGGCCCCACCCCAACCCCTATAACTTTTGACCCAGGGGTCAGATCAAAATTCCAAATAGTGCAGGGTCGCACATGTGCTCATAGCTACCATGTGTGTAAGTTTCAAGGTTCTAGTGCTAATAGTGTAGGAGGAGATAGTGACCAGGCCGGACGGACGGACGGACAACCGGACAGACGGCGGAGATCACCACAATATCCCCACCTTTTTTTCAAAAAGTGTGGGGATAAAAAGCGATCACACATCCATTGCAGTTACACCCTAAAAGACCAAACACTTGCATGTGAGGAAGCATCTACATACCTTGGGGTGGAACTGACAAAGGATATATGTTTTCGAAGTTGCACATCCAAAAAGTAATAAGGAAAGGCAACAGTATCCTCGGATTTCTCCCCAGGAACTTAAGCATAGGAACGAGGATGTAAAAAGCGCAGCATACTTTTCTCTTGTTAGCCCAAACCTAGAATACTGCACGATGTCTGGAACCCATACCAGAAGGAACAGATCCATGATCTGGAGATGGTCCAGAGAAGAGCAGGTATGTGATGAACCGATATCATAACACAAGTACTGTCACATCCATGCTTGACCACCTACAGTGGGAAACCCTAGAGTCAAGAAGGTCCTAGGCCGAGTTGACAATGGTCTATATGATCTCAAACGACCTCATAGACATTCCAGTGCTTCAATACTTTTCCCCTGGCTCAAGCAGGACACGGTTAAATCAATCCATCAAGTTCCTGCCGATATCTACATACCCTGACTATTTTTCACACTTTATCATTATTCTCTCACCATCCATTGCGTATGAGTCAAGTTTGACTGCAGCGATGTATGCTGTAGAACTTCCTCAAATTCTTTTGTTCAGTGAACTTCTCATATGTTTTTATCTGAGACCATGTAGTTTTAGTTTAAAGTCGGTAAGAATACTTTAATCAAATTTAACCAAAAATGTAAAAAAAATAAGTTGAAAAGTGGGCAATTTATTCAAATGATATCATCTTATCTACATACTACATAAAAATAACGATTTGACAAACTTGTCAAACGTGTAAACATGCTACGATAACTAATAACTGACATAAGTCGGCAACTTTCGATTTCCCAATATTCACAATCACATCGGAAAAAAAATGTTAAAGTAATAAATAAGTAATTAACAACAACTGAATGATTGTACAGAGTGTAAAAGATATTATATGAGATATATAGAAACAACAGTTTCCTTACCGATTTCAGCAGTATCTCCAAGAAACTGTTTTAACAACTTGGAATTTCTTTCCTGGTTTTACTGCGGAGTTCCCAATTGCTAATATTGTCACTTCCGTCTGGTTACATGCCACTAAATGAGCCAACCTCCGCGCAGAGATTTGACTGGAACCAGCATAGCTGGATAGATATTTGACTGGAACCAGCATAGCACATCAACTCATAACCATAAAAAGAAATTCCTGACAATATTATAATCAATGCATATACTTATACATGTTATGTATATTATATAATAACATGTTTGTAATGTTATCCTATATATTTTACTTTCTTTTTTATTGTAGTCGGCGTCAAACAAAAAGATCATTGAATTCGATAGTATGGGACGGCAACTACGTGCAGGACGTTTATGGCAGGGGAGGACATACTATTTATGTATTAAATAGATGACAACGTGACTGCCTCAGTAACGACAAGACTTTTACATGAGACTTAANATTTCGTACCCTTAATAAACACAAACTCCGCGCACAGATTTGTCTGGTCCCATGCATAGCACATCAACTCATAACCATTAAAAAGAAATTCCTGACAATATGATGATCAATGCATATACTTATACATGTTATTTATATTATATAATAACATGTTTGTAATGTTATCCTATATATTTTACTTTCTTTTTTATTGAAGTCGGCGTCAAAAAAAATGATCATTGAATTCGATAGTATGGGACGGCAACTACGTGCAGGTCGTTTATGGCAGGGGAGGACATACTATTTATGTATTAAATAGATGACAACGTGACTGCCTCAGTAACGACAAGACTTTTACATGAGACTTAATATACCTCTGTTATAATTATATTGCCATTTTTTAATGCTGATTCTGCCATTTCTGATAATAATTGCTAACTATGAATGAAACATTAACATTCCCTTAATTTTATTTTAAGGTTGGCACATACGTCTCCATGGGAGAGCAGGGACTGCCGCTACCTTCTACCTCCTAATCAAGACAGACAGACAGACAGACAGACAGACAGACAGACAGACAGACAGACAGACAGACAGACAGACAGGCAGGCAGGCAGGCAGGCAGGCAGGCAGGCAGGCAGGCAGGCAGACAGACAGTTTGTTCAGACTAATACAAAAGTACGTCGTCTTCATACTAACATATACGCATGTTTTCTACAGCTACCCTCGGACTAGGCAGTGGTTGCGCTGCGGAATGTTCAGCTGGTAACTGAACTTCAACTCACCCGCTATCAGCGACGCCAGCAAACGTCGATGCAATAAAGTATAAAATAAACGAGTTGACAAAAGTACGAGTTGACTACCGTGCAACTTGACCAAAATACGTAAGAGCTGACCCAGGTACGAGTTGACTTAGGTACGACTTAGGTACAAGTTGACTGTAAACCGTTGTGTACAAAACGGAGACAAAAAATAATTTGATTCTAATTATAGAAGATGGGTTTTCCCTTTAAAAATTTTGCAAGTACAATATCTGGTATTTAAAAAAGTTATAAACGGTTGAATACTGGGGAATTGGAAATCCATAAAGATTTATTAAAATGTTTGTATTGGACGTATTTTGTTGTGTATTTCACTGTGTTTCGTGTTCGTTTGCTGTGATATAGATATATGAGACCGAACAATATTTGGAAAAACGGGTTATACACTGGTAAAACGTATGTTTCTATAAACGTTTAAGAATTTATGAAAGAGCCTGTTAAAAGTGTTATACTTACAAAGGTCGAGATGGACTATTGAAGTTTATTATCTGTATAGTGCGGGTTTTACAGGGTCGCTATATGGTGAGGTCGTACTCCGATAAGTGTATGCATATTGCACTTTCCGAACGTCCCGAAGTTTGTGTACTCAACTATTAACTGTTTGGTGGATTTCTCTCCATCGCTAACATCTGATTAACCGTACAGATACTCGATTATATTTTTTTTTTAATCAAGAAAACAACGAGTTGTTATATTCCGAAATAACAATCATGCGTATTTTATTTTATTTTTGTTAAATGTATATGTTCTGTGGTGCAATAATCAGTAGAAATTAGTCATAAGTGATTACTGCGTGTCAAAACAATCCGTTATTATGACTATCGCAGAGATTGAAGTGACTGCATGTCCCGTTCAACCAAAATACTTAAATTTGTTTAACAACAAATTTATGCCCACTCATTATACGACCGAACATCAAATTTCCGTTGGTATTCATATGAGTTTGCATTGATAAAGAATTTGCGTGAGCGCGAACGGTTTAATAAGGCTAGAACTTCTGGGTTTAGCCTTCTACTTTCAATTCATGTGTAAATATGTGTTAAAACTTCACAGTTTAGGCCATTCAATATTGCAGTCATTAGTTGATTAGTGGTAAAACCTAAAGCATACGCGCGTCCAACCCAAAAATGAAAGTACATACAAAGTCATAAAATTCGGATCACTCGTTCCCGGAATCTCCCTCAAAAACGAAAAATCTCAGAGGGTTACAACTAACTGAACACTCGTTAGACCGGAACAATATGCGAATGTATAACATGTGTGGATGCGGCATATCTTTTTTTTTATTCAGATTATTAGTGTCTGAGATTTCGCGAGGAAACAAAGTGCGACGGACGATAGGACGGACATGTTGTAGGAAGGAGACGGTAATCAGTAAAATTCTCATCGGACCCACCGAAACTCAATCCCATCAAAAGTATAATTTTGACGGACGCACTTTGTGGAAACTATATGCTCCAACTTTTCGTGGACCATAACAATATTTTGGGTAAAATAATGGAAGTAACATCGCGAAAATCGATAAAAAACAGCATCCGTAATTTTTAGCTAGACGCACAAGTTCACATGGTGGTAAATAGGTATCGTGACACTGGCAGTATTTGTTTAACGTACACAAGACAAAAATAAAAAATTACCAAGACATATTTTTACGATAATAGCTCAAAGCGGGGAATTCAGATCATACACTGGGACTATCCCGTGACAGTAAATTATAAATGTAGACGAGTCACTCCTAACTTGAATTGCTGCATTTACGTATCGGATGTGGTGAGAGTACTTGAGAGTAAATTTAACTTTTATTGTTTTAACATGTACAATATTGTGCAATCTAACATAACAAAGTCTGATACATTTACAGCCACAGTTTACATGGGTAACTACTGATATATTTTAAGCATGCAGAATTGAAATCATCATAACAAACGTGTTCAAGTAACGGTTTCAGATGTTGAATGAATGTCACCCTTTATGTACCAGTCCCCTTATGTACCACACCTTTATGTACCACTATCTGACCCTTTATGTACCATATATATACTATATAGAGATAAATAATATATGGTTTAATATGAATGTGTGTTAATAATGAAATGTACTATATATACTTCTGTGAACAATTTTCAATTATAATTCAGATTTTTGTTATTAATCACGCAAGTTATACAAAAAAACGCTAATGAAACATCACGTGAGTGTCGTTTTTCGCGCATCGTTTTTGTCACCATTTTTGTGTTGAACATCTATGAATGATAACTCTGCTTAAGTTAAAACATGCACTAAATTATTCGCTAGCAGCAATGCTTTTTAACCATTACTCAACTAAAGCTCAGAAATGTCTTTTTAGGTTACACATGGGACAAAACGGCAACGCCGCTACGTCGAAAACCAAATGCATCAAAATACCAAAAGTGGCAAGTTAAAATGCTGATCAATCATAACAAACCTATAAAAATCTGTGTTGTCTCTGTATGCTGTTTTAACAATTGTAATGAAAAAAACACTACCATAATAAAAATAAAAAATCTAAAAAAAAATATACAAAATATACTTATTGACATTTATTCATCATTGAGACATTGACAGTTCAAACAAGTGAACGATGTCTTGCATTTAATGATAACTATATAATAAATTTAGTACGTTAGCATAATGGTATAAATATGTAGAGTTGAATAGAAAATAATCGCAAATAGTTTTTAACGAAAATAATATTTATAAATAATATGATTAATTTGACTATGTAAAACAAATATTGCACATTTGGATCCACAAACAGACAACCAGATTTTGACGTGGAACATTTTTTCCAGTGGGCATAACAGCGAGTCTAATCATGTGACACAGTGAACACCTCTTCCAGAAAAGATGCAACATGAAGTAGAACACCAATCTGATCCATTGCCATAGTAACCACCATTGTGTGACCTTGACCTTTGCACTGGAGGAGGACATGGCTCCTGGGAGGCAGTAACATGGCATACCTTGTGTCACTGTAATCTGTAAATATTAAAAACATATTAACACTTGAATAAACTTCAATTTATTCTCATTGATTTTGTTAATATCGTGTACAGTTTGCTAATTTATATATGGCAAACTTTTCATAATATGAACAGGTTACTATGTTTAAATGTAGGTTTGAAACAGAACCTTTATGGCCTGTCAATTGGAATCATTATAAAATAAACTTTCCAGATCTTCCATGACTTAAATTTGATGCATCATGAGCACGCATTTTCAATAACAAACACAATTAATACACAGTGGTTACAGTGCATCTCAATATACATGTATAAGGTATGCTCCCTTAAAATCAATAGTAATAGAACTGTATATGATTTTTAATTATTACAAGGCTTTAAAACATCACATCTGTATTGTTTCACTATCACATAAAAAATAATTCTAAGATCCCCTTTTTTTTATTTGAAATATTTCTTTGGTATTAGTTAAATTTTGGTATTTGATAGTTTCACAATGTTGCCAATGAATTGGTGCACATTAATCAATTTTTTCCCAGAATTGTCTAATTAGATACTTCTCAGCACTTTCCCATATTTCCCAAAATTGAAACCAACCTGCTAGACACATGGAAAAAATATGCAATTGTTTGCAAAATACAATGTGGACAAATATACAATACACCAAATAGAATAAGGGTCTTTATTCTTCCATGCAAACAAAAAGAGCATTGTCACCTTGTGAGGAAGACCACATATATTTGGCCAGGTCTTGATGATGAATTTTCATAAACTTCTCAGCAGTCACTTCAAACAACTTCACAGATTTGAGACCTTTCCTGAAAATATTGTGCATACAAAGAAGTGATTAATAATACACAAATTTTATAATATATGTACTATATTTAACATCTAAAGTTTAAATTGAGCATCTTTAGTAGTATCAGAATATGTAAATCTGTAGTTATCAAATACAATAACAGGCATATTTTACCTAAATAGCAGGTCCCAGTTATGAGCCTTGCCCCATGATCTTGACAACATGCTTAATGTTTCAATTACATATCTATATTACATACAGATATATAGATGCACACAAATCATAACAAACATAACGCCAAGATATGTGAGTAGTGTAGCTCAAGGCATTTGGTGAATAGCTTGAAAAACACACACACAAAGAAACATTCTAAAATCTTATTTGTATAGTAAATTGTGCATTCCCTTTTAATATAACCCTACCAAGGCTAGATTGAGTTGCACTGAAATTTCAAGGGCAGGTGGATAACTAACTACTGGTCTTGATTGCTTCCTAATTTTACTGAATATAACACCTTTTTTGACCCACGTTTATTTTCCTCTAAACAATGCTATTAATTGTTTTGTACTTTAAAATCTCATACGCTCTACATTAACAGCTCCTGGTGTAACTGATAAAATCTAGCTGAAATCAAACTAAATTGGAATTTCTTTATACATTATGAAAGTCACACATACGGCTTATCATTGTTAGGTTCAACTACATAGTTCCACAATTCTTCAAATTTGAATTCCTTGCTCTGTTTCCATGGTAATGGCAGCATGAAATGCTCAAACTCCACAGTGACGGCTGGCATGCTGGTGGTAAACGTCTGCTTTGTGTCGGCACAGAAGTCTACCCTGAAAAAGAGCAATGAGAAATGTAAATCTCTGGGAGTCTTTCACATGATGTCAAGTTCAACTCCAGTTGTAATATTATGTCATGCAGTTTACATACCCCTATGAATTTGATATAAAATTGAATATTTCTGTGTCACGTTGGAATTAATATAGGTGAGATATTAGACTTATATAATACTGCTACTGCCTCTTACTGACCCTGCAGGGCGATGTGTAGATCAATTTTAATTAACTACCCTGTATTACACTGTGCGTGGTCAGTAAGAAATCGTGTTATGAATTTATTTTACAGAGTACCACTCTTTTCCTAGAATAAATGAGTACCACTCTTTTCTTAGAATAAATGTTAGAACAGGACTTAACTCCTTTTTATATATATACTATATCTAATGACATCATCTTGTATATTACCTTGACACCATTTGACTTTTTTTAAAGAATGACTTAACTGACTCTATTCCAACCATTAATGACCTGAACGTGAGAAATTCACCATTTGCATGTAACCAAGCTTATACAATCAGTAAAAAGTATTCTGTATGACGTAATATATGATGTTGTACATGTTGATTTTAAGTTTTGAGATCTGATGATTTATTGGGTGCATTTGCTTGTGGTTACCTTAACAAACCTCTTACTTACAAGCTGCTCAGTGATATAGGGATGGCTTGCAGTGGCTTTACTTTCAAAACAGTGTCATGGTGTGCTGCAAAACAGTTTGTTATTTTTGAAAATATTTATGCAACTAATTGTATGAATAATTCAATTAACAGTAAAACAAGACATACCTTCTCAGATGCAAAGCCAACAAAATCTGCCACACAATGAAACATCTATAACGTTAGGAGAATAATACAATACAGATAAACAGCTATATGAGCCGCATCATGAAAAAATGGATCTTATTCCATATGCGGCCAGCATAGCTTCAGACAGACTTGCGCATTCGTGAAGTTTGATAAGAAGCTACCCTTTCCTCTAATAAGACCACAAAACCTTACATGACTTTATAATGGACAGAGTAGCTCCTGGCAAGACTGCGTAAGCTGGTCAGTAGCTTTGCTGGCCGCATAAGGCAAGTGGCATAAGACCCATTTTCACATGACATGGTTCATATGCCTTTCCAGATTTAGCGCTTGCCAATAAGTCATGTTTTTAATAATGTCTAATAAATTCTTAACAAATGTAAAAGTACACACTTTATTATATGTTTAATACCCTGAGCTTATATTTGTTATCAAAGGCTGTTTTTTACTGCAAATAAGCAGAAGTAAAGTTTAATGGAGCTCAAAAGAAAAAGGATTAAAAGCAATAACATATCAGTAAAATCAACTGACCTCCTTTGCTTAAACAGGGCACATGGACTTCTGAAATTACAAAATTGAATTAATAAATACACCATTCTGTTTTATGTTCTCAATGTTCTGGAAAAAAGGACAAATTTGAAAAATTAACATTCATTTTTGTTTAAAAAGTTTTTTTATCAGACTCTTTGTCATATATGCAATTCGGTTAAAATTTTAAAGTCAAATAAACAAACAAACAAGTTGTTTTTTAACAAATGCAGTTGTTTGACTCCCCATACTCTTTTCGTAAACAAATTCTATACTTAAATGGATACAAAAACCTTAAAAACATCTGAATTGTAAGAATCAACATATCTGCCAACACATCTTTCCAATAATATCTGGGTCTTTATCCACATTGCTTATGCATACATGTGTAGTAAATTGTATTCCTTAATATAACGAAATTTCATTAGGCTGCACTGAGTTGATTTAAAATAATGTTTGCATTAAGATTTACTCATGTGTTTTATCAAAACACATATTGTTTATTTAACCATTTTCAAGCATAAAATATTTTATTTATGTTTCATCTTAAGCATTATTATAGATTCACTTTGTCATTTTATAAAAATGAAATATTGATTCATTTTACCATATTATGTGAACAAAATATTGATTCACTTTGCCAAAGTACAAGCATAAAAGTTTTGATTTTGAAAGGGACAATCTATTTGGAATATAACCCTTAAAAAGACATAACAAGCCTAGTTGCTATGGCCCTGGGTCACCTACTGGGTATATGCTGGAAGGTCAAGGAATCCTCCACACTGATGGACACTGCATGGACAGATGGTAAGCTACATCCATCAACCTGAAGGAAAACACACTTTTGAAAGTGTTGTAGAAAAAAAAGCAAAATAGCTTCTTTTTTAGAAATCTAATCCCAGTTAATACTTGTGGAAACTTTCTATAAATAATGTGATTGTTTGGTATTGTTTTTGCGCTGTTCATTTGTCTGCCTCTGGGTTGAAAGGCACTTGTTAACATTTTGACAAATTTTTCCTCTTTTTTCAAAGATTTACCAAGCGGTGCCCAAAGACTATACTTCACTATACTATAGTTGACTATACTTTAACTATGATAGAACATATTTCATGTTCATTTTCTGTCAGTGTGTCATCAAATATAATGAAAACAAATACATATAAAGTCAAAATATCTGTAGTTGTTAAATAAGTATATGTAACAAAAACAAAAGTGCCACATTTGACACATATACTGGTGACAACTATAAGCAATAGCCAGTAACCTTATTGCATGACCCTATATACACATGCAAAGTTTAAATACATAGATACAAACATGTTGCTTGCCTTTAACCTGTACAAAAGGAGCATAATTCTGCGAAATTGTATGACAGAGTTTTGGCCCTGTGTTAGTGACCATATAGCACAACTAATAAAAGGTATTTGAATATCTTACTTAAGTAATGCACAAGGGCCATAATTCTGCTAAATCGAAGGCAAGTATATGGATCTTGGTCAGTGACCTTTGCATAATGACCATAGAGACATGTGTGAAGTAACAATTAAATATATGTACAAGTTACAAAGATATGTACTTACACATTTAAACGCCAAACTTTACATAATTTAAAGGGGCTAAATTGTACTCAAGGCTGGTCACAGTTATAGGTGTTGATAAGTGAATTTTTATGAAGATTCACTTATTCAAAATTTTGATTGATAAACCTTAGACGACATAGAGATATGGAGTTGTTTCCCGCACATACATTAACCCAAATTTTAATAAAAATTGAGTCCATGCAAGTTAAACTTAGCCATAGCATTGCACATACACCAACAAACAGGCGAGTTTGGAGTAGTATAGCCCAAAGTATTCCATGAATAGTCGAGTTATAATGATGTTTTTATACAAGTTTAAATTATATAATTACCAGGTGAAGCCTGCACTTCACTTCTACCATAACTTCCAGTGCTAAAAGCCTTGTTATATAGTCAGCCACAGAATCTGGAATCAGAAATGAATCAGATTCAACAAAACAAACAATTTGATAACAAGAAATAGAACATTTAAGACACAAAAATCAAAAAAGTACCAGCTAAAAACATACTTTAGAAATATTAATTACAAGTGCTCATGAGGTTATTATTAACACGTCAAACGTCATACAACATATTCATTCCCGCCAAAAATGCAAAGGCGTAGCAATTATATTTGATTATGTCTGTAAAAATGGGGGCGTAGAGGTATGATAAACAGAACAAGAGATGCATTCGTCAGAAACACAATGCACCCTATTGCCCTGCTTTGAAATAAAATTTCAATATATTATTTGGCAGGTTTAGAGATTATCTCCCTTTTAAAGCTTATTTCTTCACTTGATTTTGTTTGTTTACCTTTGACCTTGAAGGATGACCTTGACCTTGAACTTTCACCACTCAAAATGTGCAGCTTGATGAGATACACATGCATGCCAAATATCAACTTGCTATCTTCAATATTGCAAAAGTTATGGCCAACGTTAAAGTTTTCGGACGGACGGATGGACTGATAGTTCAACTGCTATATGCCACCCTACCGGGGGCAAAAAAACAGGTTACTGCCATATTGTTTTGTAATAAATCAGACTTGGCACAAATAAAAAAATGCTCAGCAGCCTATCTGTTATTTTATTCTTAGTCTTCACCTGTCTATTACACAACCATAGCACAGTAACCTGTATTCTTTATATAACAAGCTAACAAAATCCTTTGGTCATAACCATCGAAACATGTTTTATAAAGGCAGCCATCAGCATTTTTTAACCCATTAATGTGATCAGTTTATTAGGTAAAATTATATTCTGACAAAAAAAATCTGTTAATTTAACAACATAAATAAAGAGCAGGAGCACACTTAACTATATGTATGAGGCCATCTAAAACATCCTGTTTGGTAACACTTACATACTAAGTAAATGTAACCATGTTTTCTGTCTGGGATTCAATCTATTAAATGTTGATATAATTATTTATTGGCAATTAATCACTTTGGTCGGAAGTGTGACATTGTATCAGAATAAACTAGCACTTACCTGTTGGTTGCTCACTTGTCTGCGTTAAAGTGTCACTTACGATCCATCGAGGGGTTACACACAGCCTACAACACACACTTCAACATTAGTAGCATGTTGAAATCATTGGGGTTTTGTGCAGGAGCTGATCTAAATATATATTTACATGCATTATATTGAATATTTTACTTAACTGATGTACATTTTGTATGCACATTAATGATTTAAATACATATTTATTTAAATATGCCATACAATATAATCATACAATTATAAAAGACAGATTCTGCATTCAATAAACGCAGATGCCCCGAGTGAAGCCTTGTCAACGTTGATTTATTGGCCGATCTGATAAGTCTAAGTCCAAAAGAAGGTCAATGTCCAGGTCAAAATAAAGTCACGTGATTTGGCTGCGCTGTGTCACAAGTGGTGATGTAAGACAAAACGTCTCATTTTAGGTTTACCAAGTCCTTACGAAGGTCAATGTCAAAGTGATGTCAAGTGATGTTGGTGTGTTCAAAGACTAGACAAGCAAGTATCAAAGCTTTTTTAAAAGCATTATTGATGTTATACCCATTCACAAATGTTTTCTTGAAGAAACCAGTTCTTGGTGTCTTTAAAAAAAGCTTATTTCCAAGTATTGATCAAACTCATTTTCTCCTTAAAGGGAGATGAACACCTAATCTCCTTTCCCATCAATAACACCACTGTGAACTGTGCTACCTTTCCCGTCAATAACACCACTGTGAACTGTGCTACCTTTCCTGTCAATAACACCACTGTGAGCTGTGCTACCTTTTCCGTCAATAACACCACTGTGAACTGTGCTACCTTTCCCATCAATTACACGACGGTGAACTGTGCTACTTTTCTCTTCAATAACACCATTGTGAACTGTGCTACCTTTCCCGTCAATAACACCACTGTGAACATTATTACCTTTCCCATGTGAACACTGGTCCCTCCATATGAACTATCTTGGCCAGTGAGGACTTCCCAGTAGTCCCTGAAATAAACATTCTGAAATGTCAAATCATGTCAAGCCCATTGTCAAGAGTGCTTATAATTATTTAATAATTTCAATTTTTATTTCATGTTATATTTTTCTTGATGGTGAGTCCTTGAAACAAATAAGTAACATCATGCTGAGTAAAACAACACTATTGCCTAGCAATGATGTCCCCTACCGGCTCCACCATTGTCAGATTAAAAAAATATATCTATATATTTGTTGCCATAGCAACCAAAATTTTTGATGTATGAACAAAATGAAATGACGTGCATAATGTCCATATTGCCATCATCCATGTTTCAAAATTAATGAAAAAATATGAAGAACTTTTAAAGTTATCGCAGGATCCAGAAAAGTGTGACGGACTGACAGACAGACTGACTGACTGACTGACTGACTGACTGACTGACTGACTGACTGACTGACTGACTGACTGACTGACTGACTGACTGACTGACTGACTGACTGACTGACTGACTGACTGACTGACTGACTGACTGACTGACTGACTGACTGACTGACTGACTGACTGACTGACTGACTGACTGACTGACTGACTGACTGACTGACTGACTGACTGACTGACTGACTGACTGACTGACTGACTGACTGACTGACTGACTGACTGACTGACTGACTGACTGACTGACTGACTGACTGACTGACTGACTGACTGACTGACTGACTGACTGACTGACTGACTGACTGACTGACTGACTGACTGACTGACTGACTGACTGACTGACTGACTGACTGACTGACTGACTGACTGACTGACTGACTGACTGACTGACTGACTGACTGACTGACTGACTGACTGACTGACTGACTGACTGACTGACTGACTGACTGACTGACTGACTGACTGACTGACTGACTGACTGACTGACTGACTGACTGACTGACTGACTGACTGACTGACTGACTGACTGACTGACTGACTGACTGACTGACTGACTGACTGACTGACTGACTGACTGACTGACTGACTGACTGACTGACTGACTGACTGACTGACTGACTGACTGACTGACTGACTGACTGACTGACTGACTGACTGACTGACTGACTGACTGACTGACTGACTGACTGACTGACTGACTGACTGACTGACTGACTGACTGACTGACTGACTGACTGACTGACTGACTGACTGACTGACTGACTGACTGACTGACTGACTGACTGACTGACTGACTGACTGACTGACTGACTGACTGACTGACTGACTGACTGACTGACTGACTGACTGACTGACTGACTGACTGACTGACTGACTGACTGACTGACTGACTGACTGACTGANTTGCACAATTAAAACAATGACAGAAGATCCCTTCTTCGTATTTAGGGACTACTCTATTTATTATGTATGTGTCTACGTTTAATTATATAATTTGATAAAAACTGATAATTTCTCAAAGACCGGAATTTTGAAAAAAATAATTCAACATTTTGACATATATACCTTTACCTGATAAGTGACGGTCAGCCTTTCTTTATCGTTCTCAAGCAGTGACATGTTATTCGGACACAATTCTGTAGCCGCAATATCAACTTTAACGTTAGCGTTAGCCGGCAACGCTTCAATAACGCCGCGGTACAGGATTTCGTACTCTCTCTAAAATATCAACATAATAAATGTATGAAATGCCAAGGTCAATATACAACGTTTTAATTATATTTCAGCCTACGTGTTTTATCTTTCGTAAGATTGTTTTTGTTTACATAATTTGCGTAATTAGTTATTTTGGACGGTTAAAAGTGATAGAGAATATGTTACATTAACTATGTTTGGATTACATTTGTGATTTGTTTTTCAGAACAGCTTTTGTCATTTCTGGATTATTTGTCAGGTGAGGTGTTCTCTATCATTCTTGTCACGTTCAAACCACATGCTTAGTAAATGATGACAATATACGTAACCATATAAAGACACTAGATTTTTAACTATTTACCAATTAATTTAGTTGAATTAAATTAAGTTTGAAGCAAGGTCGGCACGTTAGCTACCTACAAACAACATTACATCACAATGCCTCCATTCAAACTCATGTTATTCAGTGGAAACCATTTTCTACTTTAAGTATTAATGATAATGACCCAACTGGTCCAAAATACAATCAAACCCTGCATGCAAGCTATCTTCACATAATCTACCACAATAATACACCAATTCAAACTTAATTTATCGAGTGTAAACAATTATTTTTCTATTTACAGTGACATTAAGCTTGACTCCACTGGTCCAATGCAATCTCTCGCTAGAGCAGCCTGTAACATACCTTAACACGAAAATTCAGCACAAAATCTCCATTCTATCTGAAGTCGTTTACTTCATAAGCAACCTTGATCTTGACCCAACTGACCCCAAATGCTAGCCCATGCTAGGTTTTAATGTCAGCCAGAAATTGGAGTATTTGTACGCAAACGCTTGACTGAAAAAAAGACTTACCGCAATTTTGTATCATACAACAATGAGCTTACCTCGCTTTCAACAAAGTTTGGTATTATCTGCCTCAGATTTGACACTGCTTGGAAAATGTCAACTACCCTCTCCTCATTTGTTTGACGTATCACGTAATCCAGAGTAATAAATGTCCCCGTCTTGCCTATGCCTGAACTGCAGACACAATTCACAAGCATATATCTTCAAGGATTTAAATGATGTATTAAATAGTAAATTAAAATATCAACTTAACGCAATAATATTTAAAATAAATATATCTTGCGGAAGCTGCTTAAATTACAACCATATTTGCATGCGCAGTTTGGCGCTCATATAATACAACCCTGTTGTATTCATCGAATTTTTATCTTACGTACACCAACGCTTATTGAGTAATACAACTTTATATTTCTTGATATTTTACAAAATATAAGGTAGTTATGTAGATATATAATTAATTTTTATTGTTTTATTAATTTCATATCTTTATTTTGAAGATACTAAACATGAAAAACATATTTGTAATGAACTGGTTTGAATTGCAAGATAAAGGAATAAAACACGTATTTTAATAAAGATAGTAGTAATAGGTAAACAGTGAGTAATATATTCGGTGCATTTTTAAAGATAGCCTGAGTTGGTGTAGGTTGGGTACCATATAACTAAATATATATAGCGTCAGTCATATTGGTACACATATAAATGTACCTGCAAAGTACTACAATCGGACCAGTAAATTTCGATGTATCTGCCATTATTCGCTTTCTGAAATCGAGTAATCCAGGATCTCCATCGGTTCCACGGTTAGGCCAGCACGTGAAATGGTACATAGTGAACTCTTTGACGACTTTGGTGATATTCTGCATTTCGTAAAAAATACTTATACTCAAATATGGTGAAAATCCGGATTTCAACCTAGTCAATACTATCTTTTACAAAAAGATATAAGTCTCAAAATGATTGTGCAAAGAAATTTCTTGTTGCAATTGGTTTCTGATTAAAATTATGCAAAAGGCAGATATTTAATCGCACTGTTCACTAATCTTTTTCCCATTACACCCATAATATATATTTGCAAATATCTTCTGTCGTTGTATACAAGAGCGCGTGTCGATTTCCAAACAATTATACTCACATCTGTTGCACGTAGACCTTATCGCAAATTTGTTATTAAGGACTTCCGATGTACGAATAACTAGGTAGTTGCAATATGTCACAGTTTTCTTGAATTCTGACCAGAAGCAAAAACATGGTGTCTGCAAGAAACACATTTGTATTTTTATACAATTTATATACACGCCTTTCAAAAACGAATACAAAACAACTTTATACTTTATCTTTATAGCATTTGTACCATAGTTGTATGTAACTGCATAGATAAAACAAAGTAACTCAAGTATTTATTAAATAATACAAATATAAATGTGGATCGAGTGTCAATTCTTTATATATATATATATATTAACAAGTAAATAAACGTGAGTATCAAAATAATAATTTTTATACACTAATGTTCACGGTATATGTTACAGTCACTTGTCAACGAAGATACCATCTGTTTTAACCTGAGTAAACTTGTAAAAAGTGCTGTATGATTACGATGTATACGTTTCAAGCAAAAAAAACATCAATGTGGATGTAATTAAACGAGTATTTAATAAAGAGTTCACCTTGAAAGGGGGTATATATTGAAACATTCGGACAGACAACACTATTCTTATATATCTAAGTTTTACTATAGAATGAAAAAAGAATGAATGACGAATGCAATATACTCCAGTAAGACAACGGTCTAAATAGTACCAAAGTCCTCGGGTGTTTCAATTTTCATTTCCGTTTATAGGCCCACCTTACTTTCTTCCACGAGATTAGTCAGCAACACTATTTTTCCACAGTCGTTCTGCCAAATCATCCGCCAGAAGTCGTTCACGTTTGCTGCAGTTGGACCCTGTGCGGCTATGAACGCTTTTGGTTGCTTGAAACCCTTTAAAGATATAAAATGTGTACACGGTACAATTGTGCAGTATGGTAACGTATGTGTTATAGATGCATGTATATAAAATAAATACTTTTAAAACAAACATTTGTTTCAGGCATAATGATGATTTAATGCTTTAAATACTTTTACCATTTTGGAACTTTTTTTTAATTCATATATGCGTAGTTTGAAGTGAAAATTTAAGTTTTATCAAACGTAAAAGCTATGAAGAGAACAATATTAAAATACTCAATTTTATGTAAGTATTGAAATGTTGTTACCGTAACAAATGCTGCATTAGGGTAGTCCCCTCGAAACCTTCCATTGGGAGCCAGCTCTACAGCAGTCCATTCGACTAAAATAAGTTAGTGCAGACTATATTTTTATGTTTATCATATCTATTGGCACTTCCTATATTTCAAATTTCCGTTGGCAGTTATAGTATGATTTTAAGGTAACAGTATATGACTTGGGAAACTTAAATATTTTTTAAACTCCATATATTTATGAAACCTATTATTTTTTTAGGGTAAATTTGGTCTATTTCAATTTTTATTTAATTTTCAATGAGAATTTTTAAGTTTTTAAACGAACAACTATAATATTTTTTTTATACATCATAACAAAATTACCAGCAGGAACACCGCTGTGGCCACTCGGTCCAATATTTCGAGCATACCCTGACATGTTCGAACCCGACGGCAAATTCTACAAAACCATACTTGTTTTCTCTATAAATATAACTCTTTGGAATACACACCGACACGATAAAACGTGTTTTGATTATTTACAGTGTTATAGTTATATTCAACATAGTATGAGATCGTCGAATTTAAACATCATATTTTATAAAGAACAATTAATTATCACTGATTTAGCAATTGATTTGCAATAACAAGGTTTTATAATTATTGGATATATTTATATAATGTAATATACTTATTTAAATACCACGGTCACTAACTTAATGATCATTATAAGTTTACCTTAAATTCCCGTATAATCCAACCAGGGTCATCATGTTTTCTTTTCCGTGCGATATCAATAAATGCTTTCGTAGGTATTTTAGAAGAAAGTCGCTCGTATTCTGAATCGGCATTATCTATAGAAAAAAACAACATTTTGTATCGTAATACCAACAATAACAAACTTAAAATAATTTTGCAAATGAGCATACTTTAAATGATGTAATGTCAATAGTGTTCTCGTTTGTATACATACTACTTAGCAAGTTTCTGTCTACTTCATTATCTGTGTCCGTATTTCCCAAAGTTATGTCGTCATTTCTGTTCTGTGACTTCTTTCTTCTTATTGATAGGTATTGAACAAACAAAGGACAATATGTTTTTAAAACGAGGTTGGGGAGTGATCCTATTTTTGCATCCTCTTATCGAACAACCTGTATATCAGAAACAGTAACAGAACGCTTAAACCTTTTTAATAAATATAATATATGAAATAACTGTTTGGTCGGCTATATATATATATATATATATATATATATATATATNTGTCAGCTGCAGCAACCAGCAGACAGTAATACAGCTTGGCCTGGTCCTGTACGTCTGTGTTGTTGTAGTCTGTCAGCAATGAGTACAGCAGCTCACACAGATCTGCAAGAACAAGGGTCAACAAAGCTCATTCCTTCATTCCTTGAGGTATACAAAGGTCATTCCTACATTCCAAGATGTATACAAAGGTCATTCCTACATTCCAAGAGGTATACACAGGTCATTCCTACATTCCAAGTGGTATTCAAAGGTCATTCCTACTGTCCAAGAGGTCAACAAAGGTCATTCCTAGGAGTCATTTAAGGTCTTTTCTTATTACAGCTCATAGTGATCTGCAAAGCTCTTTAACATAGTAAAAAGTTCCATTTCCCTCTATGTATTCTTTGAAGTTCAAGTCATAACAATTCTTTTTCTACAAACAATTATTCTTGGAAAAAGTGTGCTGGTAATAATAATCAGGTAACAAATATCACAAACCTTATGTTTTCTTTTTTGATGGAACCATCAATATAAGATGACGTTGTAATGTGTTTTCACCAGATATTATATTTAATCTGCTGTATGTTGGTTTCTATTACTTACGAAAAAGGCAAAAACCGTAGATACAGACTTAGTGGATCGAAGTTTAACCTGACCACAACACGGACATTTATCTGCAAAACTGCAGATCAGTGTGACAACCCTTGGTCAGCAGCCATATATAAAGATCAATAATACATGTTTTAGTGGTCTTTATTGAATGATATTTAATTTTGTTCTGTTGTAGAAGGGATTTCTACACCAAATGCCTCATCATTTCATTTATGTACAATAACAATAGTTTTTGTCAAAATAACGATTAATCATAGTTGTGATATTTATATATTTCATTTTTTTATAATTTATTTTGCAGAACCAAACCTTATTAAATTAAACTGATGCTCCCAATAAGTAAACAGGAAGGTCGTCCTATAAATAGGTGACCAGTTGGACTGGTGTGGAAAAAATGCAGAAAGGTCAGGCGTAAACCAATTAATACCTGCTGCGCTGGATTTTTTAACTATGTTAATCTTGCATTTTGGTGGCTGGTTAGATTTTTTGCGAGAAATTTTGTTTTGAAATGATTAATTTTATAATTTTTGGTAAACATACGTGCAGGATTCTATCAGTTTCTTTTTTCTAAAAATCTAACATTTAGGAATTTTCATGCATTAAAAAAACATTAACCATCATTGTGTTGTTGTGGCATTTATAATTATGATGTCTTTATATTGCCAAGCGTGACACCCAAGACGGACGAAACTGAAAATCAATGGACTTGATTCTGATTGAAAATTAAGTTAATAATACCAGGTTATTTATGCTTGACCTTATCATTTTGAGCCAATTGTCTTTTGCAATTTACATAGCTTTGATTTGCATTTAGATAGATTCATGGGTCATTTAGGTTATACAAGTATGAAGCTTAGTCAAGTTATTTACATCTTATTATAGTAAAGTACATAAGTTTTTACAAGAACTAGTGTTAAGTATAATACACTACTTATTTATACAAATGTTTTATAAATGATTCTCGCAAAGATATTCTGTAATGCACATGTTTAAGGTAAAAAAATTGTAAATATAAATCATTGTGAAATTGTTTGTTTTGCACCACATGAATAAATAAATTACCTTACACAAAAAGATCTTTAAGCTTTAATGTTTATCATCATTTTTGCATTTAAAGCTTTCCCTAGGGTCATAATATAATTTGTAATAAAAAATCATATCGTGATTATTCTGGGAAAATGTTAAAATACATAACCTGCTATGCAAAGATCCTTATTAACATTTGTATATTTGCCTTTCATCACTTTCATTAAATGATAGAATTTTACTTCAAATTGATTCTACTGAATCCATTTGCTAAGGTCCTCCAGAGCGACTGTATGTATATATCCCTTAAACGATCAGATCAGTAACTGGTACTTCAATTGCCCTCATTACATCAGTTATGTCAGCTACACATTTCTTTCTTTTTAGAAACAAAAATTGTGTAAATGAGTAAGGCAACACATGTTATCTTGAGATGCAATGCTTAACCCATTTATGCCTAGCGTAAAGAAAAAAGGCCTTGGCAAACAGCGTAGACCCAGATGAGACGCGGCATGAAGCGGCGTCTCATCAGGGTCTGCGCTGTTTGCTTAAAGGAATTTCTGTAAGAAATATTCTAAATATAGAAATAAATATACTAGACATTCCTAATTTTGGTAATACATTGATCCAATTTAGAAGGATGGGAGAGTCCACTAGGCATAAATGGGTTAAACCTAATATTGTTTTACTTGTATCACAACATAAAATTGAAAATAGCACCTATGGTGTTCCTTTTGCTTATTCTACACAGTGTATAAACTTAAGTGATTTAAATGCTTTATTTATGATACAGATACTACATTAAGAAATATTCAGCTATCACAATAAAATACTGGAAAAAAAAAGAAAAAACACTAAAAAGACCACATGTACTGTAAATAGACTATTCAAAATATAATAAACATTTCACTTAGAGCAAAGGTTTTTCAATACATGATAATATACATAGATATTTAGAAATATCAACTAATTTATAAATTTATAACACATAAAACAAAATCTATTATGAGTCAGCAGAAATATTTTCCTAAAATTGGATTAAAACATCATCAAAATTGTCACTAAAAAGGCAGCAGACAGGACGAAAGTTCTGACATGCACTTCCAATAAAAAGGAAACTTAGGTAGAGGACCCAGATAATTTATGTTGTTAATGCTTGTGTAAATAACAGGTTTTTGTGTATATGATATGACCCGCATCATGCGAAAATGGGTCTTACGCCATATGCGACCAGCATAGCTCCAGCCTAGCCTGCACATCTGCACAGAATCAATGAGACCATCATACCTTGCAAGACTTTCTAGCTGACAGCTTAGGTCCTGAGGGGACTGCCCAATTGCGCAGGCTGGGCTGGAGCTACTTTGGCAAAATACGGAATAATACCCATTTTAACATGACGCCGGTCATGTTTTGCCTATTGCCTATCTATTTTTAGGCTCAGAGGGACAAAAAAGAGTGACACACAACAAAAACTTAGTTGTAAGTCAACCAAATGTTCATTAAGTGTGGAGTGTTTGATATGTGAGTCTCGTCATGCGTAAATGGGTGGTAAGCCATATGCGGCCAGCGTTGCTCCAGATAAGCCTGATAATTTACACAGTCAGGAGCTACCATATTGGTTATTTAGACCAGAAAACATTGTGTGACTTCGTAGTGGACACGGTAGCTCCTGACCACACTGCGTGAATGCCAAGGCTGGTCAGTAGATATCCTGGCAGAAACATGGGATAAGACCCATTTTTGAATGAAGCGGCTCATGTAGTAGAGGTAAAAAAGTTGTTAATATTGTACAGGTTTTCCTATGGCATTAGCAGACATGTAATGATAAACATTAAAGTTATTATGTACCGGTAATTTTTACAGATATATAAAAAATAATTAGCAAATTCCTTGAATTGATATCCCCCACCTAACTAGAGCTTTGTCACAGAAAAAAACATTTTTTCAAGATACAAAGGGCCATAACTCCGTTATTAACCGATGGAGTACAATGCCATTTGGCTTGCATCATCCTCTTATCCATATATATATACTCATTCCAAGTTTTAATGAAATCCGCCAAAGAACTTCTAAGATATGGCTCCGGACACAAAAGTGCCTATAGTAAAAAGCATTTTTTCAAGATACAAAGGGCCATAACTCCGTTATTAACAGATGGTGTACAATGCCATTTGGCGTGCATCATCCTCTTATCTATATATATACTCATACCAAGTTTCAATGAAATCCGCCAAAGCAATTCCAAGATATGGCTCCGACACAAAAGTGCTGGACGGACAGCCGGACGGACGGCTGGACGGACGGACGGACGGACAACACCAAAACAATATCCCTCCGCCTCTGGCGTGGGATAACAACCAAAGTAACCAAATATGAGCATTTGTCTCTCATGCAGTGTCCATGTCTTGTTTTTATTTAACAATGTTTCCCTTTTCAACTTGACGTCAACTGTTTTTTTTTCTGTGGCCTGTCACGTCTCTTCCAAAACCTCTTCAAGAACACAGAGGATATCATCAGGGACAGCAAGCCAAATGTGGCGTCCGATATGATCAACAACGCTCCGTCTATGTTGTTCTGTATGACAGTCTGGTTTCTCACCACCCTGTACAAGTCCAGCCCCAGCTCTGTTGTCATACAGAGCACGTAGCACACCATGAGGCATGTAACATCATAGACCGGCTTCTCCATATACTTCTTGTAGAATTCTTGGTATGTAAGAACCTCCTCAAACCTCTCACAATTACTTTCTTTCACATGGATCCTATCTTCTGTACTTTGTTCTTGAGGGTTATCTCTTGAAGAAAATCCTAAAGCACTTTCTATCACTTCAGTGAAATTCGTAGTTGGCTGCACACTTTCTTCATTTTTTCCATTCATTGCAGCCTCACTTGACTGGGATTCAAAGTCTTGCTTAAGACCCACAGGTTCATTCTTCTTAGCTCTTTCCTCTTTCTCCGCTTTCAATTCTTCTTTCTTTTCATGTAATTCTGAGCAGTCTTCGAAGCCCAAATTTCCAGAAATCCTGTCCTGGTCACTTGTATTACCCGAAACAAGATAATCAACTTCACACTTGGGTGAACTTTCATTCTTATGGACGCTGATGGAAACTAAGGAATTATCCCAAAAAGAGGATTCTGAAAATCTACCCCTTCCTTGTTTGGACTGATCATTTGCACCATCAGCAGCAACAAGCGGCATTTTCAAAATATCAAGAACTGGGTCAATATGAACAGGCTCCACTTGTGGTTCAACATATCTTTTCTTCTTTAAGATTCCTCTTTCAAAAAATGATCTCCTGTAAAAATTACATTTCTTTTCTTCTGATGCATTGCCAGACTCTGAAAATGTAATTCTCTTACAGCTTACTTCTTCTTCTCTTACTCTTTGTGGCAGGGTTTTCATGTCCACCTTATCTGTGTCCACAAAGACATCACTGTCATCATCATCTTCATCATACTGGTAACCTTCTATGTTGCTATGACATCTCTTACCGCTCGCAGGTAAGCTCAGATTGCAGTACCCTTCACCGTCCATGAAGCAGGTCTCCTCCTCACTCTCGCTCTCATCCAGTATCAACCTCTCTTTCATCTCACCCAACACTCCGGGCAGAAACATCTCTAGAGCTTGAAGCCGTCTCATCTCAAGAGATGGGATTTTTCTGCGGTGGGGTTTTCTTCCTACTTCTGAGTCGCTCTTGAAAGGTCTCCTATCTGCCATAGAGCATGCATAAAATAGCTAATTTGGTGACAGATAAACTTTTGGAACAAAAGACTTCATCAACAGACTGCAAGGAACAGATCATTAAAACTTAGCATCTAAGTGAGAGCACCTTACAGTAAACATCACTTATTCGATACACTATATAATCCAACTTTTATGACATATTTTAAGATTAGTAGTTTTTTTAAAGTAGTCCTTTTTTTATAGATTCTAAAGCAATATGATTGGTGGTTTTCTTTTAAACATGAACATAAGAAAGAACTCTAAGTTTAAGCCTGAACACTAGGTAAAATAAAAGAATAAAAATTGTTATACTTAAAAAAAAACAAATCAAAATTGTTAATGCTTAAGACATGTGTATAAACAATATCCAAAATTTGTATATAAAAACTTCTACATACATGACACCTGTTTGTGTCTGGAGAACACTGAGTGTGGTATTGATAGACTGTGCCCCTCAAGTTCATTGTGATCATCACGCATTGTCAGCCCATCATCAGAAACACATATTGGTTCAACATTCTGTTCAATTACTTTGTTCTCTTCTTCCAATTGTTTACCATTTTCTTCTAAAGCCTCCATAAAAAGCATGTTCTCAGTATCGCATCTAAGGGTGTCCTTCAGTTTAAATTCATCTTTATCATCTGGATGAAGAAGAAAATGAGGAGTAGTAACCTTACAGTTTCTGAGCAAATTGTTTCTAGCCAGTTGTCGCACCACAATGCAAATGGTGATCATTAAAGTTATGATGACCAGTTGTGTAGCAATCTTTATCTGCCCAACTAACAATGTCTGGGAGCCAAAGGCACTGCCTTTCCAACAATAGGATTCAAGGGTGTGCTTCATACCACCAAGCATATTGGGAAAGTCATTCAGGAAAATGCTCAAGACAAGGAGTGATATGCATATCACATGGATTCTTCCCTTTGTGATATTCTGATAACAACAGAACCTTCCTTTCTGAAGGACGTTCAACAGATTGTCAAGTCCCAAGAAGCAGAGTATCAGTCCTGTTGTAGTTGTCAACGCCCCTTGAAAAACGTATATATAGTAACAAGAACGGCTGGATTTCAGGAATATCCCGTTGTTTACGACATTGTCGAACAAGTTGATGATATTCAATATGGAGGAAAGGAGCAATAAAACGACCATCCAAGTGTAGCACAAGATATGGTGGTAGACAGCCTTCACCTGTCTCCTGCACAGCTGGTGTAGAGACCTGGTTATTACGGCAAACGCTGGCACCACCACTACTGCTGACAGTATCAATGCACCCACAGGGAATCTGCAGTGGGTCGCCAATTGCGATAAATCTGCAATGCAAGTAACAGCAGTGACTTAATGCTAATTTATGGTTTGGACAACTAGTGGATTCTTCAAATAAACATATGTTGGATGGTCCAATGACATTTATACTAAGTCATTGTCATGGTAGGTAAACTGAGGAGGATTCAGGGTGCAATATCACATGACTTTGTAGGGTTCACAATTAAACGTTAATGGATGTAAACACACTGGTAAGTGGTGCAAGAAAAACTTTATGCACTAAATTTTTTGCAAATGTGTTTCAATAACTTGAGATATTTGCTAAAATAAAGTTCTTGACAGTGTGTTTACATTCTGTCCAGCCCGTGTGTAAACCTCTGAAAACCTAGTTGTTCCTGCACCCTGGATTGGGGATGGTCAAACCAACAACTGTGTAAGCTGTGAGCTGTGTTCAAGGAATTTTGTGGAAGACAAAACAGAAACAAGATTTAATTGTGTATGGACAAAATAACAGACATACAGAAGGTAATTCCATTATATGTCCCACATATCAAGATGTCAAAGGTTTAAAAACATTCATGTCTAACAATTTAGTCATATGAAAGCTTTTAAATTGTGAGTGATCAAATATTTTGAGACACAGTGACAATATTAAAATCTTGGTTTTGAAAGTTTTTGAATAGATGTCTTAAAATAATGAAAATCAAAATAGAGACTTTGTTAATATAACTTTCATTGGCTTTTCTTAACTGAAATTATTAACATGTAAGACTTACTTTTGGACTCATCATCCGAAAGGTCACCGGGCAGAGTTGTGAACATCTCTACGCCCACTGTTGTTGTTGAAAAAGCGTAACATTGCAAACACAAAAATAAGATGATGTTGCAGTACATTCCCTAAACAGCCCTCTGTCGAAACAGAAGCAGTATTTCACGAAATTGAAATATTTCTGATTTGTCCTTAGCTATATTTTATAAATAAGTTCCAAAGAAATTGAAATAACGCCAACAAAATTATATATTTTTTATATAAATTTAAAAACCGTCCAGAAAATACTGCACACGAATCTCATGAAAGTTGGTTATGGTCAGTCAACATGGTAACTGAACTTATTGCATGACAGAAGATTAGATATTGATGTGAACCTTATACAACTTTCACCCAACAAAAGGACAGCAATGTTCTTGGTGATGCAAAAATGACGGACTTGGTGTGAAAGTATTGGCTTACAGTGTTACCTGTTGACTGCAAGATTATATTACTCAGCAGTCCACAAGGTATTATTCATTAGGTGTCCAGAAAAGCAATTAGGCAATATTGGCAATAGTATCCAACTGTTATGTTGGCTAGCATCAATAGATTTGTTTAGATAATAACTGAGTTCAATAACTGGTCAATTCTTAAGACAAGTATGACCTTTACAGGAAAAACTTGCAAACTGGGTTGTCACATACAATCATTCCATGTCATCTCTAGATAATATGCTTTTACTATATCAAAGATACATGTAAATGTTTAGGTATGGTGTTTATTATCACCATATTACCAGTTATAAAAAAAATATGACATTCGGGTTATGTCAAAAACTAACTGCTTTTGGAATAATTTTACTTTTGACCTAAGTGTGACCTTGACCTTTGAGGTAATGGGATGGGTGAGACATGCAATACTTAATGGAGTAGCAGAGTTGCTTCCCTGATTAACAATATTACCAGAGTAGTAGAGTTGTGTGCCGCATTAACAATATAACCAGAGTAGTAGAGATGAGCCCCTTATTAACAATATTACCAGAGTAGCAGAGTTGTAGGCCCTCATTTTGAAAAGTAAAGGAGAAGTAGAATTATGTCCCTGATTAAACATATAAAAAGAGTAGCAGAGTTGTTTGCCCCTGAATGACATAATTACCAGCCTAGTAGAGTTGTGTTCCCTGAATAACAATATTGCCAGAGTAGTAGGGTTGAAGATCCTGATTAACGATACATGTATTACCATAGTAATATAGTTATGTCCCAGATTAACACTATTACAAGAGTAGTAGAGTTTTAGCCCCAGATTAACAATATCACCAAAGTAGTATAGTTTTAGGCCCTGATTAACAATATTACCAGAGTAGTAAAATTTTAGCCCCCAGAGTAGTAGAGTTGTAGGACCTGATAAACAATATTACCAGAGTAGTAGAGTTTTAGCCCTTGATTAACAATATTACCAGAGTTGTAGAGTTGTAGCAACTGATTAACAATATCACCAGAGTAGTAGAGTTTAAGCCCCTGATTAACAATATTACCAGAGTAGTAGAGTTGTAGCACCTGATTAACAATATTACCAGAATAGTAGAGTTGTAGCACCTGATTAACAATATTACCAGAATAGTAGAGTTTTAGCACCTGATTAACAATATTACCAGAGTAGTAGAGTTTTTGTCCCCTGATTAACAATATTACCAGAGTTGTAGAGTTGTAGCACCTGATTAACAATATTACAAGAATAGTAGAGTTTTAGCACCTGATTAACAATATTACCAGAGAAGTAGAGTTTTTGTCCCTGATTAACAATATTACCAGAGTAGTAAAGTTGTAGCAACTTATTAACAATATTACCTGAGAAGTAGAGTTTTAGCCCCTGATTAACAATATTACCTGAGAAGTAGAGTTGTAGCACCTGATTAACAATATCACCAGAGTAGTAGAGTTTTAGCCCTTGATTAACAATATTTCCAGAGAAGTAGAGTTGTAGCACCTGATGAACAATATTACCAGAGTAGTAGAGTTTTAGCCCCTGATGAACAATATTACACGAGAAGTAGATTTGTAGCACCTGATTAACAGTAGAAGAGTTGTAGCCCCTGATTAACAATATTGCTAGAGTAGAGAGGGTGAAGAGTTGCAATTCCTGATAACAATTTTACCAGAGTAGTAGAGTTGCGTCCCCTGATTGACAATCACATTCCTGCAGATGTCCAGGATGCTGTGTCCGAGTTGCCAGCTGCTGTCATCAATCTCGTGGGCATTGTCAGCAAGGTAGTTCAAAAACTTCAGCGTACTCTGGCAAATTATAGACAAACATGAACATGGCAACAAGAAGTAATATTCACATAGTTGTTTTGATAAATTTATCAAAGTATCTCCCATGTATAATTGGTTTATGCAGCCATGTGCTTTTGTTTACCAGTATATATTATTTGTCAAATAACTTTTTGATTGACAAGTATACAAACTGTATGCTGGTCAATAACATCTATAACCGTGCAATGAAAATAAGGTTTTATACATTAAAGGGTAAAAAAATTGCCCACCATGTAATTGATTCAACTTTCAACTTACATTTTTTATGAGTTTTTACTTTTATATGCATTAGACCAGAAAAGACTTAGTAATTTGCCAGACTTTTCACACAAATTGAGAAAACAAGTTGATTGAACAATCAAAACAAAATAAATGTATCATGTACATACAGACTGGTTAATTTTTGGCTGTGAAGCAACTTTTTTCATGATCTGCAGGTAATATGGAAAGCTGGTGTAGATCTGATCCCCTGTAGCCATGATGACTTGCTGATGTAACAAGGACAGGGTCTCCACAAATATGTCACTGAAACATGATGACTTGCTGATGTAACAAGGACAGGGTCTCCACAAATATGTCACTGAAACATGATGACTTGTTGATGTAACAAGGACAGGGTCTCCACAAATATGTCACTGAAACATGATGACTTGTTTATGTAACAAGGACAGGGTCTCCACAAATATGTCACTGAAAAACAGTCAGCGCAACACTGAAACTGGGCCCTGTCTGATTAAAGAACTAATGACAAATTAACTTAAAGAATGAATTTTTAAATCTGACCAAATTGGCACTTATAACAAGTACTTTCTTTCAATAAAAACCTTTGAAAGATACAAAGGAACTTAATATAATTGCTGTAATTAACTTGTCATAGATGTCTGTACTTAACAATTTTGCATTTAACAAAAATTGTATAGTACGATTTTATTAAGTCAGACAGGCTCCTGTTGAACAACATGGAAAGTGGTGTAAACTAGAAATGTGAATAAAGACAAAGCCAATATATATTACAGTGGAAAAATCGACAAAGGTCCATAATTCAGCCAAAACTGTTCGCATTCAAAATTCATTTCTTGAGGATTATCTACACATTAAGGTCATTCAACTGTGAAAGTTTGTAACATAACAAATATTTTGGGCATCATTGTATAAAAATAATAATCAAAATTTTACCAACATAATAACCCAAATTTCATACATACCATCATTTTTTTTAATCAGGTTAAAACATGAACTATTGTTTGCTACTCAGTATTTAATTATCTTAAATGGCCTGGTTATTTCCTTGTTTATTTACACAAACATAGTACAACCATAGTACAAACGTGTTTTGTGGGTATATCAGTACATACATGTTTATGTTGTTTCCCAAAAACACAAAATATTGCATCTTTTTAGTATCGCATCTTTCGGGAAATTACTACATGTACCTGTACTCAGCTGTCAAGAAGCATAATTTGCATGCTTTGCTCAATTAAATACTTCGAATAAAAAAACCTACCGGTACATAATAATAAATATTTCAATATTATTTAGATTCTTACATAATTTCTAAACTACATAAACATGTATGTAGAGCGGGGTCGGGTATTCCCGAACATGCAGGTATTAGCGAACATTTATTTAAACCTAAAAGTAAACACATGACGTTTACACTGAATTGTATATGACGTCATCAGTAATCGTCACTATCATTTTCCCTTTGCTATCATAGCCAGCGCGGGCAGATATTGATATCGTTAGTTTAAAAAACGGCATTTTTGCAACAGCGCAAATTTCTAGGTAAGACAATTACGTTATTATTTTTTTTTTATGTTAATGCCGAAGATTCCAAAGTCTTAGAAAATAATGTCTGTCTTCGTAACTTGTATTTATTCGATGATAAACATGTATGACTTAAGGTTCAACTGCACTTATTTCACCTTGACATGATGCTAAAGATTTTAACAGGTAAGTCGGAAATAGCCTCACATTAATTCTAATGTGAGTCTATTATCAAACGTCTTCATTGATCGTATAGATGCTCTGTTCTTATGTTTTTGTTAGCATATTTCCTCAGTACGCATATTTTGAGATATTTACATATCTAAAGATACGTATTTCCATACACACACAGATCTAGTTCAAAACAAAAAAAAGATGTTATTGATACTTGTTTATAACTAAATAACAAAGAGACACGTCAAAATTGTTGCTTCCAGGATGAGTCGAATGATTGGGCAAAAGAGAAAGCGGCAATACAGTGCAAGTGTCATCGAAGAGGCTGTAGATATGGTAAAAAGCAAAGCCATGACCCTGAACCGAGCAGCTAGAGAATTTGATATTCCGAAAACAACTTTGTTCCACCAAGTAATAACACTTAAGTAAAATGTACTATGTATATGATGTACAAATCGATATTAGATTAAGATCATATTACCTTACGATTATTAAATGACCTTATACTTCAAGCAATGATCTAAATAATTTCCTTTGACATCCAGGTCCATGGGAAGTAACAGAGCAGTAGGACAGGTCCAAGAAGAACATTGAATGACGAGAAAGAAGGTTGAATAGCGGACTGGGCTATTCACATGGCTTAGGCCGGGTTTGGTTGTACACGGAAAGAATTGGTACAAGTGGTGAAGAAAATTCTTGATGATGATGGAAGGCCCACCCCGTTTAAGGACAACCTCTCGGGTAAGGACTGGCTCAATGGTTTTATCTCTAGACACCCTCAGCTCTTGGTTCGGACAACCTTGCAACTAGGAAAGGAGAGGGCGATAATATCCCCCTAAAAATTCATGAAGTGGTTTGCGGATTTCGAGCATTATGTTACCAATGAGGTCAAGGACCGCAGTCTTTTTAGCAACCCATCCCAGCTTTATAATGCTGACGAGTCTGGATTCAGCTTTTGAAGTAATACCGGCAAGGTCATCTGGTATAAAGGTGCGCCAGTAGTTTACAACTATGGGAATAGTAGTAAGTAGTGAGATGATAGTTTATCCGGGACAGAGGTTCGGGTTTGAACCACTGAACAGGTTTGAAGATGCTCATATGGGGCACAGTGAGTCCGGGTGGATGGATTCGGATTTATTTTGCCATTGGCTGTTAACCGTTTTCATCCCGGCTCTAGAGTCAAGGTGTGTGAAAAGGCCTGTGATCCTATTTCTTGATGGGCATTCCACGCATCTGTCTCTGGAGGCGTCCAATATTTGTGTGGAAAATGGCATCGAACTGTACTGCCTTCTGGAGCACAGCTCCCATATCATACAGCCCCTTGATCTGCGCCTGTTTGCTGTTCTAAAACAAAAATGGAAGGATGCAGTGCGAGAATTGAAGTTGAGAACATTGGCGAGTTTGTTACTTAGCGCTCATTTGCGAGGGTATTCAGGTCCGCATGGGAGAAGAGCACCACTATTGAAGTCGCACTGAAAGGGTTCATGGAAGCTGGGTTGTTTCCGCACAACCTAGAACGTGTTACAAAGTCAGTAAAACTAGCGCCCAGTAGCATGTTCTCTAAACACATCCAGAGAAGTGGAACAGAGGGTAGCGCTGAGGCCTCAGAAGCTGATCTCACAGGAGAGAACAGTGTACCGGATACGCTAAACAGGGTCCAATTGCTTCACTTTCATCTGCAGCAACAAATGGTGATGCTCCTATTCCAACCATGACCACTGTTAATGTACCAACCACAGCACTTGATCACGCTGCTTCTCCTGTCACTGAAATCCCTGAAACAGCTTCAATAGGCAGTTCCCCCACCACATGTACATGTGACACTGCTGTCCCAGGTGCTTCTTTTAAGGCAGACACAAACATCCCTGTAAAGAGCCTAGAGTCTCCATTCTCAAAACATCTGAAATTCCCTACAGCTCCAGCTTCCAACAGTAAGAAAAAGAAAAGTGTGTCATTGCCAAAGGCAATCACTGGCCATGATTACCGAAAACTGTTACAGGAAGGAAAGGCATTGAAAGAGCAGCAAGAGAAGGAAAAACAAAAGAAAAAGGAAGAGCGTATGCGCAAGAAAGAGTTAAGAGAAAAGCAGAACAGGATCCAGAAAAGGACTCAAATGGAAAGGAAGAAGGCGATGCAAAAAAGGAAAAGGAAAGCTGCAGAAGAAATGATGGAGAAGGAGAATGCATCTGACAGTGACGATGCAACCGTGGTAGCACCTGGGAAATGCTACAAGTGCGAAGAGCCATATGAAAAGGATTTCATCGAATGTAACCAATGTTTTCGCAGGTTTCATATTACCTGTGTACAGAACGAGATGATTGATCGTGTGCCCTTTGAATGTAAATATTGTTGACCACCACTCTAACATAACGTAACGAGTATTCACCCTTGAGTTCCATGCGCGAAGCTCGTGATATGTTAATTAGGAAAATTGTATACAAGCTGTTCTTAATAACAAGCGTGTTATTAATACGTTATACACGTTTTATTCTCCCTGTTTGTTGATTAAATTACATTAAAATGAAATGTTATAAACTGTTTAATTTTTCAGTTGAAAAATACTGACTTATTTTTTAAAAAAACACTAATGTTCGGAAATACCAGACAATCGTGTTCGGAAGAGCCGATATGTTCGGAAATTTTCGCACGATTGTTACATTTTAACATGAATATATTTTCCATTGGAAGAGTACAGCGCAGTCGTAAATAGCCGCAAATGTAATGTAGAAAGTTGTAGAAATATATGGAACTATGCAGTCCTTAAAAGTAAGTGTATTACCGAACATAACAAAATCTGCCTTAGGTAGTTGGAAATACCCGACCCCGCTCTACCGATATACCCACAATACACGTTTGTACTATGACTATGGTTGTACTATGTTTTTTAACAGCTTATTAAGACAACAGAGTAAAGGTATTAATACCGGTAGGTTTGTTGTTTACCACTTAATTGACCATAAGCTATTATTGTCAAATAAATGCCGGTGCAAGTCAGGTGTGAATATCTTCTTGACAGAGTATGAAAAGTAACGCTTGCAAACCTATTCTTAATGTTGCTATAGATTTAAATTGGTTATTTAAAGAAGTGACCAAACAGTACATTTGTTAAATCACATCTTTTGTTCTATGTGTTTGTGTTAAATCGCTTTTTTTTAAGGAAAATATATAGTCAAAATGGATGGGGTAAGCAATCTAGTTTGAAGTATTCCGTCATTTTGTTGTACATGTATCACTATTGTTGTATCAATTTTCAACTCTATTTATGCTTTATTGTTACCATATATTTAACTCCACATGTATTTTACTCTTATTATGTTTTTGTTATTTTAATAAAACATTATTCTGGCTTTAATTATGAGAAACGTACCTGTAGCCGTTACCATACAACATTAATCTAACAAGTATGTGTGACCATGTTACCTGTTGATGTTTAAACTGTGAATGCTGTCCACAAAGTCTATCGAGTGTGGAATGAAGTGAGCAAACTCTGATATCAGTCCTCTCACAAACCTGCAACAAAGTAAGGTGATAACTGATACAATATTCAATAAATGGACATCATGCAAAAATGGCTCTCATGCCATATGCCACAAGAGTTGCTCAAAGAGCTACTTTGCCCATTAATGAGACCAAGATACCGTGCGTGACTTTATGGCCGTCAGGGTGGCTCTTGAGCGGATTGGTCAGAAGCTACAGTGGCCCCATATGGATAGGACCTTTTTTCGCATGATGTGGGTCAATAATATTATGACAAAAAATATAAACATGGAAATATCATGAAATCTACTTAATTTTCAAACAAATCTGTTTACATTTCAAGTACTTTTCATAAAAATGGCTTGTTTCAATTAACTGATTGTTCCAACTTAACACAAAAACCCCAGTTTAAAGGTCTGGGTTACATTCATTTGTGATAATTGTATTAATATATGAAAACTATTATCGCATTCAATATAAATTTGATGATGATATGATTAAACTGCTCGAGTAAAAGAGAAGGCAATCTTAATTGGGCTCATGTGGATGATTCAACTGCCATTAAGCAGAAGTGCTTCAAGGAATCTAGCTGATTATCAAACTTGGTCAAAATTCCATTCCCACAAAATATGAAACAATGTTTGATGAAGATACAATAAAAACTATTTGAGTAAACGAACGGGCAAAGTTCATTTGTCAAAAGTTAAATAATTGAAAGGCCATAGTTCAGACGTGCTTTAGGTGATCTGTCTGGTTAGAGTAAAGATTGTACATGTTTTCCCACAAACATTTTGACCAAGTGTAACAATAATATGATGCAATCTATTTGAGTTTGAGAGTGGGCACGTATCATTTTGCCACTATTTTTGTAATTCAAGGTCCCAAATTTGGACGGTCTTCAGATGATCTTTCTAGTTCTCTACTTGGTAAAATAATATATGCCCAAACCAAAGTCACAGATTATGATGATGATCCGATTTAAACTGTTGAAGTTACAGAACGGACAAGGTAAATTTGACCATTTTTCTTATACTTTAATGGCCATAATTCAGAAGTGCTTTAAGTGATCTGGCTGAATATGGAACTTGGTCAATATATTATTACCATAAATATTATCTCCAAGATTCATGATGACCTTATTCAAACTCTTTGAGTCAGAGAGCTGCAAAGTTACTTTGGCAACCTCTTTATCATTCAAAGGCCATAAATCAAACGTTATTCAAGCAATCTGACCGGTTATCAAACTTAGATGAGATATTATACCCACAAACATTATCACCAATTTGTATGATGATCAGATTTTAACTGCTTTAGCTAACGAGCTGAGATCATTCTCGTAGATGACGTCTACCCGCCCACCTCACGCTGTTCCGATTATATGCATAATTTTTAAACAGGCATATAAATAGGTCACCCTTAAGCAATAAATGGTCAGATTGGTTAAGCTTAACAAGAGTTGAAAAAAATAAGGCGCTTAATAGAGTCCTAAGAAATTAAACTGTTCTAAGCAGGAAGTATTAACAAGCTGTCATGTTGGCAACATCAGGAAAACTACCCTACTTCTAGCAGCTATTTTCAATGAATCAGAACAATTTTCTACTTGGCTGAGATAAATTTATAACAAATGTTCAGGGCATGTTTCATAAAGATTAGGCAAAATATGTTAATTCTAGAGTGTTCTTAAAGTTTAACTATAATTAAATATAAGATAGACTACCCCACCCCTTAACAGACTTGTTTTTCAACAGACCTGGATATCATTTATACACATGTTTTGAATAATTTCATGATGATTGGGCTACATAGCCTAGGTTACTTCTAGATTGCTCACAAGGTTTGATGATAGCAATATAAGGAAAACTGCCAAACCATATTTGTTTTTTTCAAAGGTCTAAAAATATTTTCAAACTCGGCCAAGATATCAATAAAACATATGTTCTGAGCAAGTTTCATGGTGGTTGAGCAAAAACTTTGAGTTTTAACATGGTTCCACAAAAAAATATAAGGCAAATTTCCCGACCATTGACCGCCTTGTTTTACAGTACCAAGAACCATTTTAAAACTTACGGGAGACATAATTAGAACAAAGGTTTACAACAAATTTCATTTTGATTTTGGCAAAAAAGGGACTTCTAGAGTGTTCACTAGCTTTTTCATTACGTGGACCTGTTGACTTACTTTCCTAACCCATAAGACCCAGTATCAAAATATCATCAGGACAAATATTCCTGGTCAAAAGGGTTATGATGATTTGGCAATAAACAAGGCCTCTAGAAAGTTCATAAAGTAAATTCAGATATCACAAGACAGACCTGGGACCAAACACAATGATTAATGGAGAAACAACAATGAAAACAAAAAGCAAACAATCAAAATAACATATCGCAATATACCTCTGAATGTCCTGTGAGAAGTGAGGGTTATTGTGTCGTTTGTAGATGAAGTAGAGAGCCCTGAAGAGTGCCCGGGCCGCCAATGTGCTCCCAGTGTGCCACACTAGCTTGTGGAGGCAGCCCAGACTACCCAGTAGAATGGACGTCTCTATACCTGCAACATGCCCTGCAGAGGATTTTAAAATAAAAGTAATGAGACGCGCTCTGAGAAAAGGGGGTTTAATGCATGTGCATGAAGTGTTGTCTCAGATTAGTCTGTGCAGTCCGCACAGGCTAATCAGGGACAACACTTTCCGCTTTAACTGTTTTTTTGGTTTAAAGGAAGACTCTTCTTGAAGAAAATTCAGTTTAGGGGAAAAGTGTTGTCCCTGATTAGCCTGTGCGGACTGCACAGGACAATCTTGGACGAAACTTTAAGCACATGCATCAAACTCCTTTTTCACAGAGCCAGGTTCAAATGTTTTAATAAAATATAAATAATACAAGTTGTTTGTTTAAGGCAACTCAACCCTACCCTAGGAAAATTAACTTTAGACCTAAACTTTATGCGAATGTTTTTTTCACAGATCTTAATGTGAAGATTTTTAACAGAAGCATTTTATGGATACAGGTCCTTTTTATACAAATGACTAAGGAATGAGTAAAGATTGAGTTAGGAATGACTTTGAAATGACAAAGGAATGATGAAGGAATGACTATGAAATGACTAAGAAATGACTAAGAATGACTAAGGAATGACTTAAGAATGACTAAGGAATGAGTTTGAAATGACAAAGGAATGATGAAAGAATGGCTAAAGAATGACTTAGAAATGACTAAGAATGACTTCGGAATGACTACAGAAAGACTTGAAAGTGACTAAGACAATCCTGGGATAACATCAGGAAGCAAACTTACCATCGGTGTCTGAGGAGGTGTCCCCGCACAAGGAGGTCATGTAGAGCTTGGCTAGCTGGCAGTCAACAGAGTCAAACACACTGGGGTAGAACTGCAGACGGTACTGAAGAATCAGGCTCTTCTTCGAGGCCATCTGTTCATCTTCAAACTACAAACATGGTTTAATGCATGTGCGTTAAGTGTTGTTTCTCATTAGCCTGTGCAGTCCACACAGGCTAATCAGGGACAACACTTTCCCCTTTTATTGTATTTTTAGTTTAAAGGAAGTCTCTCCTAAACAAAAATCCAGCAACTGCGGAAAGTGTTGTCCCTGATAAGCCTGTGAGGACTGCACAGGCTCATCTGGGACGACACTTTACGCACATGCATTAAACCCCATCTGTTCATCTTCAAACTTCAAGTCATAGATCGGATAAGCAAATTATCAGACTTCAGGAAATGGTTAAGATAAAAGTAGGTTGGCATTTTATGTTGATTTTAAAGAAATACTCTAAATACAAAATTTTACCCAAAGCTGCAGATTACACATAAGTTGAAAGACTTAAATACTTTGTTATAGCTATATATAATTTTTCTAGTGTAACAAAAGTTTAATTTAGTGTCTGTCGAGATAATAGTTGACATAATGGCATGTTTATTTATAGTAGACGTAATTGACATGTTTTTACATCTCACGATTATAAAAAAATTGATTATGACATTTATCTGCTTACCGGGTATCTAATATTGTGTTAACCAATTGACAAGTTTTGATGCCAAAATTAATAGTAACGAAATTGCATCAAGATATATCCTTGTTGATTTGTTGACCAGTAAACGTCATATTTGCTCTACCATAAATTAATCTTATTATTAGTTACCATTGGTGTGACATTCCTTAAAGTATTATGCTTATACTATGAACTGCGATTAAACAATAAACTATGTGTTTTTATCCTTTATTTAAAGAAGCATTTCTGTAGCCTAATGCATAATAGACAATAGTCGATATAATTAGGCTACAGATGACATCTTGCAAACAAACAAATAAATAATTATTAAGGAATTATATGGTTTCACTATGCAAACTCAACTCGCTTTATGTCAAAAGAGGACAAAATATTTGTTAAGTTAGTTATTTTCAAACACACAAAAAAATCAAACGGAATGAATCTTTATCTTTTAAGAGAATACATGTACATGCAATAGAACACTTTTTAAAGTATTCTTAATGAGTTTGAGCTTTTTTAGTTAGCTGCTTTCTATAATAGGTTAAGCACTTAATTTATTCATACACTGTTGCATCCTAAAACAAGAGCTGTGTTTGTGAAACACAATGCCCCCTACTGCGCTTTGAAGCCGCATGGTAGCTTTTTATGAAAACAAGGCTATATTTTGAATGTAAAGGTCACAGTGACCTTGACCTTTGACCTAGTGACCTCAAACCATGTTTGATTGTAGATGTCAATGAGATGTATGCACATGTTAAATTTAAAGAACATAGACCCAAGAGTTTTCAATTTATGAGCAAGGTTAAAGTTTTGGGACAGAATGACAGACAGACAGACAGACAGACAGGCCAAAAACAATTTAAAAGGGGGCATAAAAATAATTGATAAGTCATGATGGATGTTCATAAGGGTAAGTTCTTTCTTGCTGATCTGTTTCTTACATAGTGCCCACCAAGTGGCAAGCAATTTATAGGCGACTACTGAGGGAAGCTGACCTGTTTGTAACCAAGTGCCCACTGTGTGGCCAGTTGCCGTTGAAGCTGGTTGAGACACGGGTGGTTCGTCATAAGACACAGGCGCTGAACTAGGTTGCTCTCCTCTTGCAAAGTCAGAAGAGTGCCCTTAAACACTCGCTGTAAGGAATAAAACATTTTGAATGCCACTCTCCGAAAACCAGACTTCATGCTTGTGCGTAAAGGTTAGCCTGCGTAGCTCACACAGGGTATCCGGGACGACACTTTCTTCCTAAACTGAATTTTCGTTTAGAAGAGACTTCCTTTAAAAAAAAAATCCATAAAAAAGGAAAGTGTCGTCTGCGATAAGCCGGTACAGACAATTTACACGCACGCATTAAGCCTGGTTTTCCAACAGCTCGGCTTATTTGATCAAAGCAATTACACCAAACAATCAATGTAACTAACAATGCTGTGTACAGTCAGGTCAACACAAACAATAGCTCGAAAGTCCCTCATCTTATATGCTTTGATAATGTATTGTCTTCTATCTTACATAATGATCCTATGGTTATGAGCATTGGCAAGTGTCCATTATGACCCTTAAGACAGACGGGAAGTTTCAGCTGAATAAGCTGTAGCAGTCACAGAGATGTTAACTTGCATGCAAACCTAAGCCTCGAGTACAAAACAGGTAACAAAAAGGTGCAAAAGTCTACTAAACTTTATGTTAGAGAAATTGGTCTTATTCAATACCCTTTAAATTACAACCCCAAAGACATGTGTAAGTTTTAACGGAATATCTCTAGTAGTTACTGAGAAACCTTTACTTGAAGAGACATAATTCTGCTAAATGACAAGTCAGAGTAATGGGCCTTATGTTGTGAATTTAATAAGCCCAAAGACATGTGCGAAGTTTCAAGAGAATATGTGTTGTATTTATTACACAAAGAGGCATAATTCTGCATAAATTGCAGGTCAGAGTTATTAGTCAATCACCTCACACAGGGACCCAAAAGACATGTGTGAAGTTCAATTTTATACCTTTAACAGTAACAGAGATATGACAGTGTCCCACGCAAACTTCACCATAGCATTAGGGCATCACCAAAGTCTTATACCTGAGCCAACTTGCAGAACTTTTTTATAAATAGTTATGCTTAAAGTGTTAAGAGTAAGTGCTTCTGAACACCATTATTTTAAAATCATTAATATGTAGAAATGAGCATAAGGAAATATTAGAAGACTGATAAAACAATGTCAAATGTTGGTAAACATTGAAATTTATTCATGTAAGTAAACCATAACCAGTAACTTCCTTAGAAGTGTTACTTTTCCTGAATTTTCTCAGATTAATGCCTAGGTGCTAAAATGAAATCAAACTCCTACATGACCACTTAGCAGAGAATATTTGAGCCTTGCTCTGGGAAAACGGGGTAACTGCATGAGCGTAGGGTNATACAGCTCATAGTGGACGTCTCTTGCAACATCAGCGACTTGAAGATCTGAAACAAAACATCAGCCACTAGAATATCTAAAACAAAACACTCACGGTCAAGTGACAGAAAATGTTCTGTGTTTCTGTTTAAACTTAAGAATTTTACAATATTTCATTGAATTTCATCAGTGCAAGAACGGTCAGGTAAATGAAATTTCCTTTGCATTACCATTCAATTCTCAATTTGTACATTCAACAAGGATATTAGCTGTAATTTTAACTTGTCAAAGGGCCATTGGTAGCCCAAGACTTGGAAAGGCCATTTCAGTTTTTGCTCCGGTTTCAGAATCCCATAACAGTTTTAGCTAAATTTTATCAAACAGCATATCTTAGTGGGCAATTTTTGTACACAGCCAGGGATTTTATCATTTTATTGGACAGCAAGGAAACAAAACACATGATTTTTCAGCAACATCTAATTTCAAACAACAAACAAATAGAAATGGTTGCATTGATGTTAATCAAAGAGTCAATTATTGTTAAGCAAGAATTGTACCTTCTTAACTATTCATAGTCCAAAATTAGATCAATGTCAAAGTCAAAATGAGGGCAGGTGATGTTGGTGTATTGACAGTGTTCATATATATTATCCATGCAAGTATCTTAGCTTTGTAGCAAGCAGTCTTGATGTTTGACAAAACACACAATTTTGGGTCAACCAAGAAATTGGACCTTCTAGATTAGTCTGGGTCAAAATTATGTCAATTTTAAGGTCAAAATGAAGTCAAAATGATGTCAGTTAATGTGGACGTGTTGATAGTGTTCAGAGATATCATCCATGCAAGTATAAAAGCTTTGTGAGAGGCATTGGGTTAACCCTTTGAGCGCTGGAACCGGATTTTGAAGGCCTTTGCAAACAGTTTGGATCCAGATGAGATGCCACAGAACGTGGCGTCTCATCAGGATCCAAACTGTTTGCTATTCGGATAGTGGTATTAGAAAAAAAATCGAAGAAAATGCTAATTTTACAAATTCAGAAGATGACATTTTAGCAGACGACAAATTTCCCAGCATGCAAAGGGTAAACCAAGAATTTGGACCTTCTGAATTAGTCCAAAAGTAGGTATATGTAAAGGTCAAAATTATATCAGGTGATGTGGACGTTTTGAGAGTGTTTAGAGATAACATCCTGATCCAGGCAAGTATCAAAGTTTTGTAGGAAGCAATTTTTTTATCTTGAACGAAACAAGTCAAAGGATGAACCTCAAAAGAGACAGGCCAATCATTGTATGCCTTTCTGCATCAGTAGATGCTGGGGGCATAATAATGCAACACCAATCTATCAATTACTGGTCTCAAAGGAACTGACAAGGTACTGCTTCATATTGTTTCTTTTTGCTTTGGCTTGTTTTCTTTAATTTGACAATACAAGCACCTTACTAATGACTTCAAAAACAGAACCTGGCCATGTTAACCTTGGTTTATCTATTGTCGAGAATCTTGGTTTTGTATAGTGAAACTTATGTTTGATTATTTCTGATATGTAATTAAGAACTCAAGACCAGCCTACAATTGGGGAGAGATCCTTTGATGTCTTGATAAGGTTGGAGAGTGTATGAATGAGTCGGAAGGTTGCTGAGCGGGTAAACAAGGGCACATTCTCCACCAGGTACGATACGGTCTGCCTCATGTCAGGAACGTCCGCGCTGAACTGCCTCTGTACTTTACCCTGCAAGCAACAAAACTTTACATATCCAGACACGGTTTCTCAAAATTGGCCAGTGAAGCTAATAGTTTCTGTAAACTTCAGGTAGTCATATAATAAATTCAACAAGCAATATGATAATCAAACATACACAATTTATTTGAGCATACCTAATTTTTAAAGAGAAACACATGTACCACTGTATTATATAAGATCAACACTTAATTTATACAAACAACTTGATTCAAAAGTTAATGCCTCTTACCTTAATTGAGCAACTTGACCAAGTCTGAATGAATAAGTGAATTTAATACAAGTACGAGTGAAGAGCCCATTTTAATTATATTTCCAGTATTTAGAAATGTTTAAGTGGTTGGATGCCGTAGAGAATGATACTTCATATAGTATATTTGTTTGATTGAGCAATAAATGGGTCCATGTTTAAAATCCAGAACAAGACATGAGCATCAGAAAATATGAGTCGCGTTCTGAGAAAACTGGGCATAATGCATGTGTGTAAAGTGTCATTCCAGATTAGCCTGTGCAGTTCGCACAGGCTAATCCGGGACAACACTTTACGCCTAAAATGGATTTTCGCTAAGAAGAGACATCATTTAAACAAAAAATTCCATAAAAGCGTTAATTGTCGTCCCTGATTAGCCTGTGCGGACTGCACAGGCTAATCTGGGATGACAATTTACTTACAAGCATTATGCCCAGTTTTCTCAGAATACTACACACATATATATATATAAGATTGATTCAACTTTTTATGTTTTTGTCTTACCTTGCTTCTTATAACAGGTGACATTGGATTATCCTTGGTAATTCTGCAAGGAAATATACCGGTACATTTCAATTTCTTTATATTATTATAAGGGATGGGAATAAGGCCTGAAATCATATTCAACTATTTGTTTTCTTTTATTTGAATATATTGGAATATGTGAATTATAAACCTGTCAATTCACATATTTTCATTTTTTCATTCATATTAATTAATAGACAAACTTATCTCATACCGTCAACGTAATAAAATGTTACCCTTCCACAATACTGAACCCATACATACATTACATAGTTCTGAGTAATTATTGAACTTAAAATAATGTCATAAAATCAACACCTGTGTAATAGTTAACTACTAATATGCCTATCCAAACCTCACTATGGAAATGTGTAATTTTGCTCCTATAAAAAGCAACATTAATGAAAAGAGTTTGTTGCATGTGAGATGCACAATCTAGCTGATAATTATATTAAATAAGCAACTGTGTAATCAATTAAAAGTATTGGATCATTGAAACGCCTCGTATACGGTATCCGGACAAACGGCACCCGAACAATCGACACCCTGTGTTTTTTTTGCAATCCCGGACAATCGGCACCCGGTAAATTTGTCAACCAGGACAATTGGCACCCGATTTAATTGTAAACCCCGAAAATTGGCACCCGATTAAAGGCGATTGATAAAACCCGTGAGTACCTGTAGGACTTATTTGTCTAATACGCTAATTGGTTTGGTTAAAGAGATGATTGATAAATCTCGTCAACAAACTGTTTTATCAAACTAATTTGTGTGGATTGATTAACGCAATCTGGTAATTGGTTTTATAACACATAATCATACATGTGCTTTATTTGTTATTACAATGGCTTAGTAATTTCACATTTTTGTCAAACGGAGGAAATGTTATTTCTGTGTTGACTACCTATGTCTTTACATTTTGATAGATATATGTATTATTTTACAAAAAAATAAATTACAGGACAGACATTACATCTGGCTTGCATTTTCCTACATATGAGATATAATTTAAAAACACCACAATACACAGAGATATTACTCTTATTATCACAATGTCTGTAAGGTATTATTTATCTTGACAATTAGCGATCTCCCTTTTTTTTTCAAACCAATTAGCGGATTAGACTTATCAGCACTATAAAATCCAACAAGGTGTCAAATGTCTTTATTGGTAAAAAACACATTTAATGTCCTGTTGCCTCAAATCTGGTGCCGTTTGTCCGGGTTTACAATTTTTATTGGCAGCCAATTTTCCTGGTCGACATATTTACCAGGTGCCGATCGTCCGCGATTGCAAAAAAACACAGGGTGCCGATTGTCCAGGTGCCGTCTGTCCTACAATACTCGTTTACAAGTGGCTTGCGGATGCTTTTGTCATAGGAATCAATAAGCGATTAACACTGTGTAGTTAATTGTTGTGTCATTGTAACTTTCATCCATATTTGTGATCAACCGAGACAAAATGCATCTTGGCAGGACTCAACCTGACAGACAATTTACAAACCTTACAATTGATACCCTCCTGGATGCCAATTATCAAAACAATCAACTTGTTAATTGATGACAGCTGTTTTCAAAACATTGATGTATGCACAACAGTCATCTGCACAAAAATTCCAAATACATCATGTGGCATTAGCATAAGACTCATTTTGTGACTCTGGTCAAAACATTACCAGACCATGGGGTCAGTAAAGTGTTAACTCTTACAGTGCTGGAACCGGATTTAGAAGTTATTTGCGAACAGTTTGGATCCAGATGAGACGCCACAGAACGTGGCGTCTCATCAGGATCCAAACTGTTTGCTATTCTGATAGTATTCTTTGAAAAAAAGTGAAGAAAATGCTAATTTTAGAAATTCAGCAGACGACATTTTAGCAGACGACAAATTTCCCAGCATGCAAAGGGTTAAGGCAGACAAGGTATCTAAGTAATCAACCTACTTCACAAAAGAGTCCATGAGTCTGGCAGTGAGAAGACAACAGTCCTGGAACACGTGGGATCTCTCCTGTCTGCAGCATTGCACAAGCTCCTCATAAAAACCAAGCACCACACCCTAGTCATTAAACAGAAAAATAGTATTTATCAATTTATAGTCCATGTGTATGTTAAAATATGAATGGTTGAACAGGAATTTGTAGCTAAAATATGTAAATAGATAACAATTATTTTATCAAACCATGCCATGTTAACAGAGTGATATATTTGCATTTATAGTAGACATCACTATCTATAAATCTGTGTTCAAACTTAACATACGATGCTTGTATTTAATATTTTTAGGAAAGGGACATGGTTTTAAATGCAGAAAATCTTAAATTAAGAAAAATATTGAAAAAGAATGTACAGAAAACTATTGTGGGTCTGTATGTCTGTATTTCAAAGTTTATGAAGTCCTTCCGCGCCTGAGGCTGCATTATGTGTGGACACGGAGTGTGTCCCAGCACTATTACCTAATTAACTTAAATGAAAGTTGGGGCATATTTCAAAAGATAGCTGCAATTTCAAGCTTTTAAGTTGTTATTGATAGATTTTCAATTTTGGTGTGGTCTTGTGTTTTTGAGGGGGAAGCCGGAGTACCCAGAGGAACCCCCTCCTTTCCGGTTTGGTTACCACCAACCAAACTCACATGCTTCTGGGACAGGGATCAAACATGGGTCCCCTCAGTGCCAACTGGACTTGTGTGTCNGGTAACAAGATTTGACCTGGAGACCTAGTTTTTGACCACACTTGACCCAAATTTAAACTTCCTAGATATTATAATCCTAACATAAAGATACTGATCAAGGTTCATCAAGACTGTACCAAAATTGTGGCTGTTTGTATGTTACCTTGCTGAAACTTAATGATGCAAAACCACACAGCGCTGGTGGCCTAAATATTGCCAATTTAAACATACTGAACAAGTTTCGTGAAAACTGAGCCAATCTGAATTAACAAAAATATGTTTATCATGGGAACTAATACTTAAAAACTGTAGGTCGGGTTTTGCATTTGAATGGATTGGATTGCCTTAAACAGACGTTTAAAGGCTTTTGTATATGTCCAACTGTTTGATTGTTGTCACAAAATAAATAAAACATGGTTCCTATACAACCCGATGTCACGTACAGGAGATGTCTCCTCCAAGTGCAGCAGTGACTGACAGGCACATGAGCGCAGATTCTCGCTGCCCGGCTGGTTCACACGCGAGGTAACTATGGCAACCAGCTCCTTTACGAGCGAGTCACACAGGTCACTCTCCTACAGGAGAAACATACTTGAAGATCATTATGTCTAATTAAAATAGATACACTGTTGAAGATAACATAAAAAGTGAAAAAGGTTGTGCATAGTCATTCCTTTACAAACAACCGTTTAAAAAAAACAGGACAAGTAGGTACTATAAACATAAGAATTATTTTTGTAGCTGAAGCATTAATGCTAAGCACTAGAATCTATGATTACTTAATGTCAGTTATGTTCTTATTATAATTACAACTTCTGTCACATTCATATGAATGCTGCATTCTTATTGGATAATTTGTTCACCTAACCAGTTTTTCATTATCCGAAGAACCCACTTCGTATGCAAATTTAAACATGAATATTCATGACGCTACTTTCTGGTCATAAACAAGTTTCCAAAATGACTTTATGTTTTGCTCGAAACTTAATGGCGTTGTTTTTTATTGGTCAATAGCGAAATGACGTTATATTTTTTTTGCGCGAACTTCAACGATATACCCGTTCGACGGAGATGAAAATGAAACTGAAAATAGATTCATACGCTAGATTAAAAAGGACTTGTATGACCCCTTACCACGATAGAATTTCAGCTTTAAGATCATTTTGTGTCGTAATTATAAGAATTGAATAGCATTTTTCTGCATTTCATCGGTGTATGAACTGTCGGGAAAATTACGCCTAATTTGCATAAACGCCGATGGCACTTTTTTTTTCAGTAAATCATTCATTTTCTTTAATTACAAAATTCATTCTGAAAAGACAGAGCTCTTGTATCAATCATCAAGACTTAGTGTCATCTTAATATTAAGAGTTAAATGTTTAAAAAAATCAATCAGCATAAACATAAGATCGATTGAGAGAAGTGTTGATCACAAAACGTGTGTTACCAGCTGATTCATTTGTATGATTAGACTGGTACATGTTGTAAGCAACTGGCACACAAAGTGGCTGGCTTCTGACTTGTCCTGGGCCTGATGATACACATCCAGGAGTGAAGTTATCACCTGATCAACACTAAACAAAAGTAACAATAATAATGTTTAATTAACAATTAACGTTTTCAAAAACTGTGTCGCATTTTATTACAAAATTTGAGATAATTTCGTAGCCATTATCTATTTTGCTCACAGATAACAACTACAAAACATGAGTTAGCCAATTATAGTTCTATATTTTAGTGGTATATAGTAACACTGAGCAAAATATGTTTTTCAATTGATCTATTAAAAATGTATCAACTGATGGACATGATAAGTCAATACAGATAAATGCAGTTACCTCTCGCTTGAAATTCCCAGATGTCCATACTCTTCAAGAGCCACCAGTATTTCAAACTTGTCAACCAACTTTTCTGAATCATCATAAAGAATCTAAAAAAAAGAGAATGTTGAAATAACTTAATATTCCAATATTCAACAACAACAAATGAAACAGAAGACATAATCATAGCCTCAGGGTACCAATTCTCAAACGATGTTTTGCCGATTTTATTTAATTTGTCAAACTGTTTCAAGTTTTAAAAAAATAATTTAAGCTGATATTTCAGGTAAAAGACTTCTCTTTCTGAAACTATAAAATGTAAAGAAAACAAGCATTAATAACTCAACCTTACCGTTGGTCAAATGAAGTTGGTTCTGTTTACATTTTGCAACCGATGTGGAACCAATTATCGAACGTTCACTCAAGCAAGCCATCAGACATTTGCAATACACACATAAACCACAGGCGCTCGATGGCAATGACTCAATGATCGTCTATCCGTTGTGACTTTTTGAAAAATGCAGCTGCGGCCGTGATTTTATAAACCTGATTATTATAATGCATACACATACTAAATCAATAAAAATCTTCCGACAAAACATCTTCTTAAAAAAAAGATAGTTTGACTATGTATATATAGATATTGCAGTTGCGTTTACAAAGAAGAGGCTGTCAAGTTGGAAGTTTGCCAATAGAATGTTTTCATATTGGACTTACTTAAAATAGGACCCGATTTCAAATTCAACGATTCCACCGTGAGGAAATTTTATAATTGATAAAAATCGTTTGAGAATTGGTTCCGTTCGAGAATTGGTACCCTGACAGGGTTCGACAAATCCACTCGCTTGCTCGTAATTACGAGTGGAAATCGGCTCCGGACGAGTGAATATTCCGGCAGCGCTCGTCCTGCAGGGCGAGTGGAATTTCTGGCCGAAAAGATTTAAATTTTAAGTTTTAACACATCTTTACAAAACAAAGCAACGTTATTTATCGGCAATAACAAATTAACCGGATGTTTATTATTCAAAATGCGCTAAAATTAGTCCTAACAACCGGTGTCGTGGTAAAAAAATCTGCGCACCTGCATTTTCGAGTAAGAATAAAGTTTAAGAAATGTGAAAAATCGAGTGTTGACACATCAATTTATTAGAGCGTTACTGATTTCTTGCATTTTTTCAATACCCGGTAAATTGCAGGACAAGAACATATTTCATCAGGGCAAGTGAAAATTCTAAGCTACTCGCCCTGCAGGGCGAGTTGCTGAAACAAAATTTGTCGACCCCTGCCTGAGGCTAATGTAGCTCTACTGCAGTCGCACGTTACACATACTACTACTAAACAATCTATGGATCGTTATATTAATCTCATAGATTCACATTTTAAAACCTTTGTTCTTGCATTAAAATTATATAATATTTCGATGATACCAATTCAATAGAATTATGGATGCCTAAAAAAATATTCTTATATCCGAAAAGTTTTAATCCGAACTAATAATACAATTTTGCCAAATAAAACAAAGCATAATTTATCAGGATTTTATCATAATGCAAGCATACACGTATAAGATCCAGGGCAAAGAATTCATCCTTAACTCTCTTGACAATGCTCCCTTTCTTTTTCTCAGCTCTAAAATCACGAATAATTTTATTTCCTGACTTCTCCATACTAGGAGTATTTTTGGCGTAGATTGGTTACCTCCCCTTATCTATCGCATCAACGGGGGACCCAACCTCCGCGCAGAGATTTGACTGGAACCAGCATACTTTAAGCGTAGCTTCGCAGTCTGCGATATAAGGGTATAATTTATAAAACGCAGCTTTGTTGCCTATGTAGATAACGTTGGAAAACGAAGCAAATTAAGAGATACAATTCGAGAATAACCATATAGTTAATTAGAAGCTTTTATTTAACAAATATTTATTTTTAAAAAACGTAAGGGTTTAATATAATTTAAAATGCTTCTTCTTCTTCTTCATCTTCTTCCGATACAGCACTCCTTCTAGATAGAAGATGTTGGTGCCGGCGATATAATGTATGTATCATGTTATGTACCGTCCGGATTAACCATTAGGCAGAGTAGCTAGGCAACTGCCTATGGGCCCCGCGACTTTTAGGGACCCTTGTGTTCCGAGTAATGGCTTGAGATTTTCTTACCAATAGACAGTCATTTATTATTTCAAAACCGTATTGTTTTGTTGGTGATTTCGTTTCCAAGATGTTAATTAGGGGCTCATACTGTAGTTCTAGTAGGCACTAGGCCGACTAGGGGCCTAGGGCGGACGTGGGGCCTCCAAAAGTTTCACTGCCTAATGCCTATATAAGGGCTTCCACGGTGCCATCCGGCACTGGCCCGGTCAGCTGCTGGAGCGTGCACGTCGCGACCGGGGCGAGAGTCACCCGCAGAAGATTTTCTTGAAGACTTGTCGGATAGGGGATCTTCTGCGGGCGGCTCTTCTAATCCAGCGGGTACCGTCATTCCTCGAGCCGGACGTCGTATCTACTCTGCTAAACTTCGCTGTCTCCCTGAACATGATGACGGTTGTCCCCAAGCGGATTTCTTGTCCGTAGGGGATCATTAACCTGGTCTAGGAGTTTGTCCAGGGTCGAGTTCAGGAGTGGAACGGGATTCGCTGTCTGTTTGAACGTAAGGATCGGGAGTTTACCAAACCTAGTATTGTTTACGAAGATGTATGGAAGAGCTGGTCACCACCATACTCGCCCTTGTAGCGGGAAGGGGACAGCGGGTTA